>CATIWM010201069.1:0-16962 GCA_949671775.1 Mallotus repandus | reverse complement strand
CCTCTTATTTTTCTTTATTTCACCTCATTTTCCTTTATTTCTTCTTTTCCTTTCCTTTTCTTTTTCTTTTCTTCTATGTTTTATTTTTTTTTCTTCTCTTCTCTTTTTTCTATGTTTTTTTTTCTTTTCTTTCTTTCTTGGTGAATATTGCAAATTCATTTTGGGAGAAGCTGAGGTCAAAACTAGCCCAAAGGAAATTTAAAAGTCAACTCTGACATATAGTCCTCTTGATGTGGTTTTTTTTTCTAGATCTCTCTCTTCATTCAAGCATAACATGGCATGCATAATCATAACAAATTCATAATCATGTAAATTAGGCAAGTAGAAATTCATTAGCACTAAAAGAAATGTTTTTATCAACTGTAGCCAAACATTATTCCGAATTATTATAATATAAAAAAATTCAAAGATAATCATCATTCATCGGTGCTCAAATTTAAATTAGGTTCACCTTGTACTTTGAAACGGTAGAGCTCTTTGAAGTCCCTTATGCCCATGTCCTTCACTTTGTTAGCTAGAGGGGGAATACATGCTTCTATGGCTATGATTAGCTGGTCTGATTCTGCAAGTATATGCTTTATTTAGGCCAACTTGCCTCTCCATCTAGTCAAAAAGCTTGTGAAAGGTTCATCTGATCCTTGCATTGTGTTATGTAACTCCTGGAGAGATACTTTAAATTGTAAATTTAGCCCATATTGTTTAATAAAAGTTGAGCATAGCTCCTTCCAGCCTTTCTAAACATGTGCTTCTAGAGTGTAATACCACTTGATAGAAGCTCCTTCCAAAGATAATGGAAACTGTTTGATGATATGAGCTTTAGATAACTCAGTGGCCTTCATGTAGGTGACATACTGCTTCAGGTGGAGGTGAGGATCATCAGTGCCAGAATACTTCTTCATGCTTGGGAATTGGTATTTTGGGGGCAATGGTTCTTCCTTCAAATCCAAGTCCACATCCAAGTCAGCAAAGTTAGGATTAAGCCAATGCTTTTTCATCACAGTTTGCAGTTGATCCACTTGCCTCTTCTTATCTTCATCCATTCTGATTCAATTGGATCTGCTGGTGCCTTCAATTTGTCTTTCAGTGGCTCACTAAGAATAGTTCTTGTTTCAGAGTCTTTTTCATTAGAGGGCATCTTCCCTACTATCTCAGCAAACATGTCTTTGACCATCTGTCGCATGTCATCCCTGATCTCTTTCTTAAAAGATTTGAAATCAAAATTAGAGGGTCCTGACATTCTGTTCCTTTGTAAAGTGGTCTCAATTTTTGATTGGATCCTTGATATTGGCAGGCCAAATTTATCTTTAATCTACTTCAAAACAAGAAAAAGTTCATGACTAAGAGAAATGCATTTTTAATTTTTTTAATTTTTTAATTTTTTTGAATTGCATATATGCATGAAATGCATATTCACCTTAATATTCAAATAAATAAATAAGCATATATTTAATTTTCATGTAACACATAACAAGACGAAGCTCTTTAAATGGTATCTCCATCCTTATTTCTCCCACACGCGTATTCAATGGCGAGTTTCTTATCCTAAGATTGTTGGCCTAGTTTCGATTATCAACAGGGGACATTAAAACCGATGGATGTAATAAATCTCTTAAGACGAGGTAGACAAGTAGTAATTCTTTGTAATAAAACTAAAGTCCATGTTCCATGGGCCATAATGGGCATGAAAGGCCTATCTAGGCATGGACCATGTACAAATGAGCCATAGTGGGCATGAAAGGCCCAACTTGATATAATCCATTTGTAATGGGCTTAGATTTTATTGCAAGAATTGCTATATGGCATAAAACGCATGTAGTTGGAAAAAATCTTAGTGGATGTTGCTAAGTCATTACATGAGCTGAGTCGAGGGTAACAAGCTACGACTCCCACAACTATATACATCCATTTACGTCTCCCCACTCAAGGGTCTATGCGACGGGGATAGTATGTGTCGTGAGTGACAATAATCGAATACTTCACCACCAGGTTTGAGTGAAATACATGCAACGAAGCAAAGATTATTGTCAGGTTATTTGGGACTTGTGTGCTCATTGTGTGAAATGTGTAGTGATTGCAGTAAAATGTAAAGGAAATAAGGAAATAATCAAGGATGATAAATTACAAAACATAGGAATCCGTTTCTCTATCCCTAGTGGAGTCGCCACTGTAGGCGGCGGGATTTAGCGTGCCCCAAGTGTTGGCGACCACGATACTGTGCAAGCTCAAGGCCAGCTAGGAAATACAAGATGGGCTTGGGGCCTATATTGGAGATGGAGACACCACTCGGATAAAAACTGGGATACACTTTACAGCAACTAGATTCCATTGAGGTACCCAGAAGCTGTCATCAAAGATCGGGTTCGGAAACTGGGTATGGGCTTTTGGAATGCCCACCCAACCTTGCGGTTGGCCTCCGCGTGTGTTTTGTATTTTATTATCTTTGATTATTTGATTATTTCCTTATTATCATATGGATTGTAAACATTTTCAATTTTACATTTTGATCCATCTTTGCACATTCGTCATTTTTCATGCTTATAACTCGAACATTCAATCAAGTAATATATTACACAAAGACATATCAAATAACTGGGGAAGGGATTAGGGATTACAACATTTTACATAAAATAAACTACAAACAAACAAAAAATGAACTAAAAGTAAACCAATAATAAATCAAGAATTAAATTATTAAGAAATCCTCTTAAGAACTAATTAAGAGAGTAAATATTAAGTGATTAAAAATCACCCTAAAATCCCTGTAATAAGTAAGAGTTAGTTCTTTCTCATAAAATAACAATTATCACTTACAAAAAAAACCGAATTAAATTTGTACAAAATAGACATAAATATTCATCTGAACATAAATCAACACCTAATTAAACCTAATATCATGATAATCGCATGTAAAATCAAGATATGTTACAAGATAAATACCTAGAACATGCAAACTATACAGAAAAGCATGATAGATCAAAGCCAAATAAGATGTGGCTCTGTTAAAGAGGCGGTAGCCGCTTTGCAAAGAGGTAGTCGCCTCATCAATAAGGTAGTCACCTCATCAATGAGGTGGTCGCCTCTTTGACAGCTAACAACAAACTTACAGTTCCTTAAACCTTAAGTAAATTCAAAGTAGATGCAAATAAATGAAAATTGATGGAAATAAACAAAGATTTACAACTAATACTCAATAATTCACATGATCATATCATGAATATAATCTCAAATAAATAAACACAAAAATAAGTAAAAAAAATAAGAAATGAATTTTTATGTAAATTAATAACTCAAAGCTTGAAAATGAAAGTTCTTACTGATTTAAACAAGTTTGAAGCTCCTAACTTAGCTCTCAGAGACTAGTTTATTGATTCAAATCCTTATGAATGCAAGAATTCCTTCTTCCTTCTTAAGAAAATGGATTTTTAGGCTAAAACTCCCTCTTTTCCTCTTTTCTCTTTTTCTTTTTTTCTTTAAAAATGTTCCTCCCTTTTTTCCTTTAACTTCAGATGCTCCCCTAAAAATCCTAGCCTTCCTCCCTTCCACCTCATGCCTTTTTCTCAAATCCCCAAGCCTTGACGAAGCACCCCTCATCATTTCTCATCATTTTCTTCTCTTTTTTAGCATTTTTTTTGCCTCAAAAGTCTCCTTTCTACGCAAATATCTTCAGACCAGAGATATGTGGGTCCACACCCATGTGTAATGCTGTAAAAAATAGCATTTAATGCTGCATAAGTTGATGGTGAAGAGGCGTTGCCTCTTTATAGAGACGGTTGCCTCTTTGTAGAGATAGTCGCCTTTTTGCGAAGAGGCGATCGCTTCATTGATGAGGCAGTTCCCTCGTTACCCCTGATAGCTACTTTTACATTTGGGCAAGAGTGGGCTTTTACGGGCTTAAGCTTGACATTTTAAGCTCTCAAGTTCATTCTAAAGAAGGTTTCGACTCCTCTTACATTCAAAATTCGTATTACCTCATCACCGGGCTTTCATTGTGGGCTGGTCAAACTGAGGGTGTCCACACTATCTTTCAAAACCTCAAGAAACACAATTGCCAGTTTCCAATTTTTACCAAACTAGAAAAAAGCCTGTAACTTCTAAATCCTTAGTTAACACCACAAACTGTATACACACAGTAAAAACCAATAAACTAAATTAAACCAATTATTCTAAACCCTAAAAAACATAATATTTAATAGTCAATTCCTAAAATTTCTCAAACCAAGAAAAAACCAACCATATCGAATCAAATCTAGAAGAACAAAGCACAACAAAAATAATTAATAACAAACATTCAAAATTTAAAAAAAAAACTAAGTCCAATTCTCATTTCTGATAACCACTGCCCTTGTACTATAATCCTCCTTAACAGTAGCAGTCAGATAAACAAAAGGAAAATCGGTGACATCGAAAGTCTTCTTCTCCTTCATCAATTTTTTGACATAAGCTTTCTTCAAAACGGTGCGTTTGATTGGGGGTCGATTACAACACCGATCACAAGTATAGTACTTGATATCATACACAGTTTCTGGGTTTGATGTGGGCACAATTGGTTTGATTTTGGGAGGTGCAAGGCAATTGACCCGATACTCGAGAGCGCTCGGTAAAGCTTTTATGTACTCCGGGTCCGTGCATAGTCCTGTAATTTCCGCTAAGATCAACGGCTATGCCAATTCTTCTTTGGGCACTTGATGTTGGAGTGCTAATAGGAAATCAAGGAAACGATGGTTGGATAAGTATTGCTTTAGTTGATGATGAGTTTCTTTTTTGGTGAAGGAGAAGGTGAAAAAGCCATCTTTGCAAGTAAAAATTTATTCCTTTTCCATATAAAGAAACATAAAAGATTGTGTTTTTGATGTTAAAGATCGAGTCGTTTTCTTGTTTTCTATATTAGGTTATGCATTTTGTGGGTTTGAAGTGATTGAACTGAGAGAAACGGTGGGTTTGGAATTTGGGTTACAATTAGTGAAAGGAAGAAGAAGAAATAACCATTTTTTATTTCTTTTTTGTGTTTAATTATGATGTTAGTTACACGCACCTCTGATATTAAAAAATAGATTAAAATGATATAATAATTACAAATTTTAAATTAAAATATTAAAAAAATTATTTTAAGCCAAATTAAATTTTCGCAAAAAAATTTGAGGCCAAACCGAACCATATTCCTTGTATATAAAATAAAATCAATAAAATAAACATCATTTGTGATTGGATTTGGCCATTTTAAGTGTTGCGTTGCATTTGCTTCCAAATAAGTAGCATAATTAGTCATCATTGTTATTCTATAAAACACTTCTCATTTCCTCTCCTCCTCTATCTCTCAAACTCAATATCAAAATTCAAGATCCACACACAGTATAATCAATCAAAGAAACAGCCATGGCTGACGCTATATTGACTTCCTTAAGGTCTCTTATGTCTTCTCACTCTCCTCCTCTCGATGCTTTAATTGTCCCCTCTGAAGATTATCATCAGGTTTTCATTTTTATTCTAATTTATGCTTTCAATTTCAATTTTTTAGCTTTTTTTTATAAAAAATTTAATTCAATTCAATTTCAACAGAGCGAGTACGTTTCTGCTCGAGACAAGCGCCGTGAATTTGTTTCTGGGTTCACTGGAAGCGCAGGTTAATTATTTTTTTAAGTTTATAATTGCAATTTCAAAGCCTAAATTTTTCTGTTTGTTCAGTTTATTTCTAAATAAATTTTGACTTTGCTTGGAGAATTTAGTGTAAAGTTTATGACTTTGATGGTTTTGTGTGTTTTGGTTGAATTGTGTGTGATCAGGATTGGCGCTTATTGCAATGAATGAAGCAAAGCTATGGACAGATGGGCGGTACTTCTTGCAGGCAACACAAGAACTTAGTGATCAGTGGACACTTATGCGTATAGGAGAGGACCCTTCTGTTGATACTTGGATGGCTGAGGTGTTTCTCTGCTTAGCTTGCTTAATGAACTTAGCTTCTTGCAATATTAAGCATGTATCTTGAAACCTTTTTTTTTTTTTTTAAGAATCTGCCGGCACAAGCATCTGTTGGTGTTGATCCGTGGTGTGTATCGGTAGACACTGCACAGAGATGGGAGTCTGCTTTTGCTGCAAAACAGCAGAAGCTTGTTCAAACTGCAACCAATTTGGTAGATGAGGTTTGGAAAAATCGACCACCAGCAGAAGCTAATCCAGTTGTTGTCCACCCATTGGAGTTTACCGGTCGTTCAGTTGCAGACAAGTTGCAGTTTTTGAGAGATAAACTAAAGTGTGAGAAGGCTCGTGCAATGATCATTGCAACACTGGATGAGGTGAATCCATCATCCTTGGCTGTGTTGTTTTTCATCTGTTGCTAGGCTTTTGCCTTTTGTGGACTCCTTGGTTTTTGTTTAATGAAGTTTCAGTGTCTTTTCATATGTTCAGGTTGCTTGGCTTTATAACATTCGTGGCACTGATGTATCTTACTGTCCCGTTGTCCATGCATTTGCTATAGTAACATTCAACTCAGCCTTCCTTTATGTGGACAAGAGAAAGGTCTCTACTGAGGTAATTTTCGTAATATATTTGAATTGTAGATATCCTCTTACCCTGTATATGTGCATTTTCCCCCCCTGAAATTTAGATATGTTTATCTGAGTTTTACAATATTTGTGTTTCTGATTTCCAATATTTGTTTTCTATATTTTTCTATTAAATCTTTTAATGCATTTTTCCTCTTTAGTGTTAAACCTCGATTCAGTCCTGGTGCTTTCTTATATTTCATTCAGCATTAATAAATTTATGAAGCTGACTTTTACCGTCCATTTTCCAGCTGAAATGCTCTCATAAATGATAAGAGGTAAATCTGGTTTAACAGTGTGTATAGTTGGTAAAATACATAGTTGTTGTCCATTTTCAGGTTAACACTTTTCTAGAGGAAAATGGGATTGAAGTTCAAGAATACAATAAAGTAAGCTCAGATGCCGTCTTGCTTGCTTCCAATCAGCTTAACTCATCTGTTGTTAAAGGAACTTATGCTGAATTTACTACGGACATGAAAATCGATTCTCGTGAGACCCACTTTGTGGGAAATGGTACACCTGAATCAAAAGGAAATCAAATCGATCTTATATGGGTTGATCCTGGTTCTTGTTGCTATGCTTTATATTCAAAATTGAATTCTGAGAAAGTGCTCCTGAAACAATCACCTCTGGCTCTTGCAAAAGCTCTAAAGGTATATTATGCAACGTTTATCCAGATGAATTTCTCTGAAGGTGTGAATTATCTAATTGAATGCTATCTTACAAGTTGTTCAGTTAGAAACCCACCTTGTGAAAGATATATATAACACCATCATGCTAAGTTTTTCAAATATATGTTTTTAAGCAACATGTCTTGGAGCTAACTTTTTTTATATTGCTTGTTTTGTTACTGCAGAACCCGGTTGAGTTGGATGGCTTAAAAAAGGCACACATTCGTGATGGTGCTGCTGTTGTGCAATATCTTGTCTGGTTGGATAAGCAGGTATAATATTATATCCAGGTTCTCTAAATTTTTAATGTTTTATTAACCATTGCTATAATCTTTTAGCTTTTCTATCTTAATTATTAAATCTCATAGTTTCAATTGAAACATTTGTCAGTATGTGCAACAAAACCTACTGTTTCAAATGTGATGCCAATGCTTGTTTTGCATTTGCAGATGCAGGATACTTATGGGGCTTCTGGTTACTTCTTGGAGGGGGAGAGTGCAAACAAGAAAAAGGATTTGTAAGTATTCCTTGTCATGTTGGGAACTTGTGGCCTTTGTTTAGGTTTTATGTTGGAAGACACCCTAGCCCTATGCTGGATTATAATTTATGACCTTGTGTTTAGCATATAAAAAGCAGTAATATTCTGAATATACTTTTATCAGCTCAGAGGTTAAGATAAACAGTATGACAAAATTGCTTGGTCGGGGCCATCTCATTGTATCAGTTATCTAATATTCAAATTATATGATATGCTATTGTTGACGGAAGCTGTGTTATATATGGTTGGGATTTGATTATTTTATAGCTTCCTGGTCTAGCAAATTTGATATTGGTCAAGTTGAAAGGAATGTTACTAGCCAATGGGATTTTTTGCTATGTTACTGCAATATGCTGTGGCAGGGAAACTAGGAAGCTGACAGAGGTGACTGTGAGTGATAAGCTGGAAGGTTTCCGAGCATCAAAAGAGGTAATCCCATTGTGCATTTTTAAGGAGAAACAGAAATTGTTATTAAAAGAGACTGACTGGGGTATCATTTTAGGAAAGATCAGTGTCATCAGTTGCTGTAGGTTCTGTAGTTGTTATGCATAGCTGTTTTGTGTTTGACCAGACTAGGGTGGATTTGTCCTAATATATTACACTGATCAATATGAAAAAGATTTGGCGGACGGGATGGACATCTGCTGACTTCAACTTGGACTATATTAGAACTGCTTTGGTACAAATCATGCTACTAAAGATTTGAAAGCCTACTTCCATCAGCATGATCAAGCATTCTGTATATCAGTAGATTCTGTAGACTTCATCCATAGCAATTTTGGCAGCTGTTTCAGTTGATATTTGTGTGGATTGCAGTAGTGCTTTTTTTTCTAGTTTGTTTCTTCAGTTCCATAAAACATTCCACACTTGTTTTGAAAGTGACTCCTGCTGGTTATAGCAGGTGTTTGATGTTATGGCAGTTCTTTTGTTATTACTTGATTATGAGGTCTGATATTGGTGGCAAGTGTTGTTGCATTTCATTACATTCAGGAATGTTAGCATTAGAACCATCTCAATTGTTTTCATGTCAAGTTGGCAATTGCTTCAGTGATAACTAATATAGGTAAAAAGGAAAAGTTTGTCTCAACTGGTCACTTAAATGTGATCATTTGGTACAACATTTATCTGTGTGCGCATGGAATGTTTGGCATGACAGTATTTCCCTCCCTTTTTTTTATTAATTGCAGCATTTTAGAGGCTTAAGTTTCCCTACAATTTCATCGGTGGGTCCAAATGCTGCAATCATCCATTATTCTCCACAAGCTGATAGTTGTGCTGAGCTTGATCCAGATAGCATTTATCTGTTTGATTCAGGAGCACAGGTACATAATTAATTGGGCTTATTTCCATCAACGAAGTTACCAATAAATACTATTTGCTGATTGTTGTATTATTTTGTGATTAATACTGCTGATGGTGTGAATGTAGTATCTAGATGGGACAACTGATATAACTCGCACAGTCCATTTTGGAAAACCATCTGCACACGAGAAAGCATGTTATACTGCGGTAGGTGCCTTCAGTTTTCTCTCTGTTGACCTCTAATTTTCTAGCAACTGAGTTTGACATATTTTAATTAGCTTTGGTATCACTAACAGGAAATTGTTTTCTTTTTTAGTTATGGTATGAGTTGGATTGTTACCTTCTGTTATTAGTTATGGCAGGCTGATGCCTTATCCTCTTCATGCTTCTTCTACATCATACTGTGATATTAATTTTATGATTATTATTACTATTATTATGTGTTTAATGTTAATATAGAGTTTTTGTCTCATGCAGGTTCTCAAGGGTCATATCGCCCTTGGCAATGCCTGTTTTCCTAATGGAACAAATGGTATTTCAGCTTTTACTATAATACTTTGAGCTGTTTTAGTTTGAAGTGTAATTTGTAAATTTAGTTCATTAATTCTACTTATGTTGATTATCTTTCATTGATTGTTTTTCACAGGTCATGCCCTTGACATTCTTGCTCGCGTCCCTTTATGGAAGGATGGTCTTGACTACCGGCATGGTACTGGTCATGGAATTGGGTCTTATTTGAATGTTCATGAAGGTTTGTGATGATTTGCACCTTGATTCCTTCATTTTTTCCCCTATTATTATGAGAGTAAGCTCATTGATAGGTTTTCCTTGAACTATCTGGAGCAGGGCCCCATTTAATTAGTTTCAGGCCACATGCTCGGAATGTGCCACTACAAGCTTCTATGACTGTAACAGACGGTTCGTATCATATTCTTTGTTGAATTTCATTATAAAAGTAATCCTAGATGGGCTTGGCGACTATTCTTTTGCATTTCTTTGTTTAATCGGGTGATCACCTGGGTTGTGGTCCCTATTAATCTAGGCAGATTACGTTCATGCTTGAGAAGGGCACAGTAAAAAAGATTTTCCTCAGCTTTTGACTTGTGAGTACCATGTTGTGATGAATTGATTTCTCTGATAGCTGCCTGTGTATCATTATTCTGAGTTCACTAGTCCCTGCACTTTGCTGGGGCACAGTAGTCTTAGATCTTAATTTGCGAGTAAACCAAATGCACAAAGCATATGATCATGAGCAATGATCAACGTTAATCTAGAAATTCTTTTTCTTCTCCTAAAAGAATACCACCTTTTTTGTGTTTAAATCTGAGAGTGCTCAAAAGAATACCACTTGTCACTGATGCTAAAATGTAGTGTTTGACTAGGAAAAAGGGATGCATTTTCTTTTTCTCTATTCAAGAAACTGACCAGAAATTACTTGTATTGGCATTCCATTTCTCAGAACCTGGATACTATGAGGATGGGAACTTTGGCATTAGATTGGAGAATGTGCTTATAGTTAAGGATGGTAATACGCCATTCAATTTTGCTAGCAAGGGTTACTTAGCATTTGAACACATTACGTGGGTAAGCACATGTGACTTCATCTAAAACCTCTCATGTCTGGGACTATTTTTTGTCTTATTCTGATAATGCCTCAGTTATTTCTTTGTCTCCATTTTTCTTTGTTCTAGGTTATTTTTTTTTTTTTAATTTTTTGTTTGATTCTAAAATAATAAAAAAGAAAATGAAATAACTCTTGGTCCAAGTTACAATAGTGCATCTTGAAACATTTTTAAGCGGCAAAATATAAGCACTGGATTGGCTTCTAGTTTTTTTTTTTTTCCCTTTCATTCAGCAATAATTCTCAAAGGAAAACCTGGCATCTGTGGGGCAGCTTGTCTGTCAACTGTATAAAATTTTTTGAATGTCTGAAACTAGTTTGCTTGCTTTTGTTACACAAGAAGTATCTTCATTTCCTTTATGTCCTTTTTAGGCTCAAATAAGCTCAGAGAAGTTTTAAGAGTTATGAAGAATTACTGTAGAAATACTATCCTCAGATAAAATCTACACTAATAGTCTAAACCAACACCTGTTATGGCTGCTTTACAAAAATCCAACATTTATTGCTACATATGAAAGTAATACTCATGCTTTTCTTTATACCCTTTGGAACCCTGTAATTTGATGAATCTCCTGTCCTTCCGGATTCTGGATTATGCTGTAGTTATTTAATGTATCATGATTTTTTTTGCCTTTTTGGTTTTAATTCGTTAGATGTATATCCTTGCTGATGATTTTGATAGCAAGTCTTACATACTAACTTAAGATGGTATTGTAGGCACCCTACCAGAGAAAGTTAATTGATGTGAGCCGGTTATTGCCCGATGAGATAGATTGGCTTAACACCTATCATTCGAGATGTAGAGATATCTTGGCACCGTACTTGGATGCATCTGAGAATGCATGGTTGAAGAAAGCCACCGAACTTATTGGCGCATGACATCTTTGCTTCTTGGTGGAGAGTGAGTGTCCATTCCTTCCCACGGCCCCTTCTTTGTATGTGAAAGGGAAAATAAAGAGAAGGAAGACCGATCTCTCTGTTGCATGGGGATCTTTCTCCACATTGAAATAGATCGTATAAGTTGCAACTAATTGTATTCGTGAATAATATCAGTACATATGTCAGAGTTATGCAAGTTATTTGATATATGGCTGTCCACTTATGGCTGTAGAGTTAATTTCCAACTCATTCATTCATTGCATAGAAAATACATTGTCACAACTGATAGGAATTTAAACAGGATCAGGCTCATGGAGTCTAAGCACCTTGAGCCCTTGTTCTGAGGTGCTTCGTGCTAATCTGGCAATCATTTGCCACACAAGAAAGCGAATTATGCGAAGTTCCACCCTTACCCAAAGCTTTCTCAGCACTTAATTTTAGTGCCTCTACTCTTGCCCTTCTTGCATCTCCCTTGACCTCCATTAATTCCCTAACCATCGTCTCTATCTCTTCCCTGCTCGCCACTTCTGATGGTTTCACTTCTAATCCAATGGCCACCCCTATATCCTCTCTCAGCATGGCAGCATTCATTCTCTGCTCTGCGTATAATGGCCATGCGATCATTGGCACTCCATTAACTATGCTCTCCAGGGTTGAGTTCCAACCGCAGTGTGATAAGAATCCACCAACTGATGGGTGGCTCAAGATCTCAGTTTGAGGAGCCCACATAGGGACCACTACTCCCTTTTTCTTGGTCCGGGTCAGGAACCCATCAGGCAGAAAATCTGGAGCGCCATCACTCCTGTGACCTGTCTTGAAAACAGCTGAAACATATTCTATAGGTGGGCGAACCACCCAAATGAACCTCTGCTCACTCAACTCCAACCCACAAGCTATCTCTAGTGTTTGCTTGGCTGAAAGTGTTCCACCACTCCCAAATGAAACATAAATCACTGATTTCTCAGGTTGCATATCCAGCCAATCCAACAACTTACTCCTCGAACCTGCTTCGACCGGCCGGACAAGTGGTCCGACTGGGTATACAGGCACCCGAGCCACCCTACCCAGCTTCATTTCATCTCCAAGTGCACCAAGAGTCTTAGGCTCAAGATCCTGCCAAGTATTCACCAAAATACCATCCGCGGTTAACATTTCTACACCCATGCGTATGTATTCAGCATACATCTGATTTTTCCGGTCTAGAACAGGTTCGAAGGTGTCCTCGAAGCGAAGCGAGCTGCAACCAGGAATCAGCAAATCTTGCTGCTTTTTAACGTGCTCTTCTTCCACCACCTTATCGTCCAGGGTAGGCAGGTATATGGTTAAAGCAAGAAACCATGCAGTTGAAGTGACAAACACGTACTTGAGCATGTTAAGCTCTTCAGCTATCACAAAAGCTTCAGTCCCAAACAAATCAACGATGAGAGCTATGGGGCAATTACCCATGTCGGAAATTGCTTTGCGCAAGCTCGGTAAGGCTTCACGCATCATCATTGCAAGCTGCGTCAGGATGCCAGTAGATTGGTCGATTAAGGATGAGATATCAACTGGTGGTAGAAGCACTATATCTAGTAGCTTCTGAATCGGTGATGATTTCTTGAGAAGCTGTAATTTGGAGGCTGAGTCATCGACTGTGACAACAAAAACTGTAACGTTGAAGCCATGGTCAGTGACAAGGCGTTTGCCTAGCTCTAAGACAGGGATGAGATGTCCCATGCCAGGGCTTGCCAATAGAGCTGCATGAGGTTTTGTGTTTTGCATGGCCGCTAGCTTTTTTTGAGCTTTGGGATGAAATGGAATTTTGGTTTGTGTTGGATGCAAAAGTTGGCTATGGTATTTATAAGCATAACTATCTAACATCTTCTATTATTAATTAGACATTGAATTATTAGTCAAATGATAATTATAATAATTTTTTTATCTTATTAAAAATTCAACCAATTAAAATCTATAAATTCTGTTAGCTTATAAATTATGTACTATGAAAATAGTAAGTTTTATAAAAAGTTATAGAGGTTTGGAACTTAAATTCTTACCGCCATCATCTAATATTGATAAGAGTTTATCGCTTTTATGATGAAAGAATAACTATTTCCTCATATATAGTTTACAATCCATTAGAATTCACTAAATATATATATATATATATATTTTTTCCAAATTTAACTCATAGAAAACCACTTACAAGAAAAAAAAAATACTCAAGACGAAGGTCGAGGGCCCAAAACTCAACTTGAACCCCAACCTGTACGTGTTTTCATTGACTTTCTGGAAGCATTTAGTCATTGGTTGCAGAAGGTTGACTACTCCAATTAAATGTTGACAGTGAAATCTACGGTTCATGGAATCTAACGGCAAAAGATTTAGTCATCCTGTTGACTGAGAGCAGGAGATCCAACTTCTACTGTTTTTCTCTCTTTGTATGATGTTCCAATTTAACCACTAATTATTAAAAAAAGGAGCGAAATCTATAGCCTAAGTGAACTAAATATTTCTTCATTGCTCATTCTTATAGTTCAGTTAGGCAGTGCTGTTATTGATCAATCAAGAAGAGTTTGGCAGCCTAATTAGAATTATTTTTTATTTTAATTTTTTATACATATTTTTTGAAAATTTAACTAGAAAAATATATAATTAATCATGTTTTAATCGAAATATAGATGAAGATAAAAAGTAGTAAAAAAATCAAAATTAAATTTTTGTAAATTAGATCCCCACAGTAATATCAATTGCTTGTTGACTGTCTTGGAGTGACAACTTGCTGAAAATATCAAGTTAATATTAATGTCAGAATACAGTGGAAGAATTGCATATATTGCTGGCAAAGTGTGAGAAACAACTGCTTTAGCCATCCAGTCTGCAGCCCTATTAATGTCCCTTCTAACCCAAACAAAAGATATAATAGCATCAAAGTCTCAGCAACTATTATGAATAAATTCAACTACCGAAAGGGATCTCCATGAAACCACCTTGCACAATTAATATCATAAAATAAAAAAAATTGTAAAAATTAATTTAAAAGGTGGAAATAATTTATTTTTTCTTAAGAATTTAAATTTATTGATTTTAAATTAATATTTAAAAATGATAATTTTTTCAAAATATATCATTTCAACATGAAAAATATATTTTAAAATCGCCTGACAAAATAGTTAAGTAATAATATTTTTTAAAAATAATAAAATTTTCAAAATTTTACACGCACAATAAAAAATATGAGATTTTTTTTTTTAAAAAAAAATCCACTAGAAAAGGCAGTTGCGTTCACAAAAGTGGATTTAGATGGTTACAAAAGCAACTTGACCTAGACTACTTCCCAAGTCTTTAATTTCCATTGGAATTAATTGAGCCAACATCAATTCAGTATTAATTAACCTTACATGACAAGATAACATAATTATAGTAATTGTGGAGATTAAGTTGCATGTGTACAATTATTCTTCTGTGTACATCCATGAGATTATTGATTGTTGGACCATTAATTATCAATTAATTAGCAATAATTATTGAATCAGCTGATAAAAATTATTTTTTAAATAATGTTTTAAATTTAATTCATGATATATATAATCATTTTAAATTAATTATTAAAATTTTTTATGTCTTTATAATTTTATTCGGATTAAACTGAGTTAAATAGAATTTAATAAATTTTAAATGATGTTTAGATAAAAAAATTATTAATTAATTAGTTGTGCATGCATGTGCACATTAAGACTCCAAATGGTCTTAACGACTTTAACACCAACTTATTCTTTGTTGCTAAATTAAAGGAAAAATGGGAAAGGCCTATGCCGTGTTATAATCAATCCATACAAGTCAACAAAAGGAAAAATGGATGATCGTAAGATAATCAATTGAAATTGCAGGAAAGAATATGAAAATATCTTTACTCATGAGCATTGAAATAGATAATTAGAATTTATTAAGTTTTGAATTCAAAATATAATGTATGCAGAAGTGTTAAATACTTATAGGGAAATTTTTGTCGCCTTTGAAATTCTACCCGGATCAAATTCGAATTAGTTGGATCCTACATGATATCGAATACTGGATGCATTAGATTAAAAAAAAAATTTTGTTCAGTTTTTCTAAATGAAAAAATATCAAAAATTAAAATAATCAAGTGAAAAAATCTTTTTAAAGCATACAAATCATGAATTATTTAGTTTCATGATAATATAAGTGGTAAAACTTCCTTATAATATTAAAAAAGGAAAAAAAGAGAATTTTAGATATATGATTGCTAATTTAATTTTACTAAATAGTACTTATATAATATAATTAATTATATATATTTTTCTACAACACTTAAATACTTTATATATATATATGTACAGCACTTAAATACTTTTTATATATATGCAATTATATTTTTGTCCTTATATACACGGTAAAAGAGACCTCCACAATCGTGGAAATATATTGGCTTGTTTTTTTCTAATAATTACTTGTCTATTTTCAATAGACTAAAATTGCCTAATGTTCATGGTATTAGTCAATTTCCATGGAAATGATTGTCTTGTCCACCAGTTTAGAAAAATTTTCAAAAATTAATGAAGATAATAATGTCTCCATGTTCGTGTATGCGACCAAATTGACAACTGGTCTTGCCTTATGTAATGGCTCATCAAGTGTGAGTGTAGGACTTTTGGTTAGAGGTTAAGCACTCCATGTCAAAGTTCTTCAGTCTTGATTGATTGAATTATAGCTGTAGCTAATGCTGAAAAAAAATTTCTAACATACGATAACAATCCAAGTAGTTTAATGAGAAGATTCTTATTTATCGATGCATGGGTATCATTTCAATCTCCATGTGGTTTGTGTTTTTTTTTTTTTAATTTCCCATTGCATTGTCATCGAATGTGTTTGCATATTTTGTTGTCTTATTAATTACATGGTGTGTATGATGGCAGTTGACTTCATTTTGGAAGATCATGTGGCCAAACCTGCCCCTTCTCCTCTGATAGGCTTTTGATAACATTTCCAAATTATATTTCAAAAGCTAGCCATGTGCTTGCTGCAAGTCGTCCACTAGACCTTTTACAATTGACTTGTATACTGTATATATTGAGTAGTGCGTTGTATATTTGAATTCTTATATGAGCAATGAGTAATTTTATTCATACTTTATTTATTTATTTAAATTTAAGAACATTTTTATTTATATATATCATATTGCTCTTTACTATTGAATTTATAATATTTTAAGTATTTTATTTTTGACAAATTTACAAAATTAGATACTTTTTCTATCTTGTTTATAGTCAATTACCCTACCTTTTGTATATATTACAAGAGTGCTCATTTCAATTTTTAAGAGTGTCATATTTTTTATTTTATTTTAAAGAGTGCTCATTTTACTTTTTTTTTTTCTATTCTTTTTTGTTTTTTTAGCTTTCTTTGTTGGTT
>CATIWM010201063.1:0-15673 GCA_949671775.1 Mallotus repandus | reverse complement strand
CTATTAAAATTTGAGACACTAATGAAAATATAAAAGCAAAAGAGTCAGATCATATACAACAATTTCTAAGAAGTAAGGAAATCATTAAATCAACTTACTTGCAGTGGGAGGTTGTGGTTTCTTAGAAATGAAGTTGAAACCGTTTGCTTGAGGTAAAGGCACACACAGAGTTAGGAAAAAAAGTCATAATTTCTTACGAATAAATCAAGCAAAGATGCTACTTTAAAATGACTCATTGGACTCAGATGGACCTTAACACAGTTTTGGAAGACACTTTTAGAGACAAATTCTCTTAAAAGATACTTCTATTAATGGTATCTGCAACAAAGAATCTCAGCATAAATGGGAGGACACATATGTGTTTTTCATATATGAACATCAAAATACATGGAAGCCCTAATGAAGCGACAAGTAATGGAGGAAAAATGTGATAAAGCAAAAGTAAAAGTTGTCTAGTAAAGACCCTTTCCTTAAAATAAAAGATGTAAGAGTTCGAGAAGGATTAAAACAATAAAATATGAGTGCACAAAAGTGGTGAAAGGTAACAGTGTTACATAAAACTAGAGATAATGTGTAAGTCAAATGATACTCCTTTAATAATTCCCCTACAAAATTATAATCTATGGTGTTATTAATTTGATGCTTAGATATTTGTAAATTTCTGAACTTATCTAACACTGAATTTTCTTTAAAAAGTTGATGAGCCATGAGCATTATTTTTAATATGTATTGTTGTTGCTCCTTTGTTTTGTCTTACAATGTATGATTTGCACTCAAGATAAGAGTAAAGCAATGAAAGCATGTGAGGTTTAGTAACAGGAAATAGAGGCAATAACCTTAGCGAAAATAAATAAATACTAGAGTGGAGAGCCAAAATCCACAAGAGATAAGAGCAAGGAGGAGGCAAGAGATAGCACATTTGTAAGAGTATAAATAAGGAGGACAAGCCGATGGAGACAAACTAAAAGAATCAAAGGAATACTATTGTCATACATCGAATTTTGACTGTCTAAAAAGGTCCAATGATCAAAATATTCCTCCGAACATGACAAGTGTCTATTCATTCATACCGCCTCCGAAGCGTGCTGAGAATTTGAAAAGCCCAAACCGAGCAAAACCGGCTACTGAATCATTTAGTCATACCCCGATTTTATGAATTATGAATTATCGGAGTGGTAAGTCGCTCGTTTCAAGCAAATGTTGCTCAAAATGAGCAACTCATCATATCGGTGTTCATCTAGTAAGACCGGAGTTCAACTTTGTGAAAATTGAAAGTCGATTTTGATGAAACGGATGTCGGAAACATGTCCATAAGTCCTAAAAACTTTCAAAAGTGACCCCGAATAGTGCGTGTAATCCTGAAAAGTAGCGCGTGGCCACACCCGAACATATTTTGCTCACGCATGAAAATGGAAGCCGATTTTGACAAAACGGACATCGGAAACACGACCAAAAGGTCCAAAAACCCTGAAAAACACCCTCAAAATAGCGTGATCGAAGCCCAAGAAGGCCACGTGATCACTCACCCTAGGACTGTGATCAAGCGCCCCGGAGGCGTGATCACGCGCCCCGGTACACATGCATACATGCAAAAGCACACACACATACACATTGGGATGCGTGATCATATATTTTTTGACACGTTTCCCTATAAATAGGGGTCTCTACCTCCCATTCCAATAATGGCAAGAGCCAAGAGGGGCCTAGAGCCAAAAAGCAGATACACACACTGAAACACTGTCGAATTAAAGACTTAGGAATCCTAATTCACACACTCTTAGCTCACTTTCTATATTTTTTATAGGATTTTTAGACCACTTTTAAACCAAGCCCCATCACATCTTTGTCAAAGCACGCTTTAAAGGTATACAAATTTGCATTACACACGTCATTTTCAACCTCTCGACGAGGACAACTTGAAAATCCAAGGAAGCTAAAGCTTCAAAAACTCAAAAACAAGCTCAGTCGAATCTGAGGACTAAACAATCATTTTTGCACATTTTTTTTATTGTCTTGGATTTTACTTTATCACCCCCAGCAGTTGAGAAATTGTTGTGATTGTGTGATGAGACTGGCAATTTGCATGCTAATTGAATAATCTCTGCTTTGTTTTACTCATAATAAATCGTCATTTTGCATTAATATGCATTTAATAAATACGAAAGCTCCTTATCTAAGCTAGAGCTTCGATATTGTGATCCAATGATGCAATCATCATCATTTACTATTTATCTTATCATTTAGAAATGCTTTATAATAATTCCTACAAGAGCATGAACTACGTGCATTTGTTTAATTATCCATGACACACCAATCATCTTCGTTGTGCTTATCTGTTGTCCAAATGGATGAATAGATGGAATAGCATATAGTTGTGTTAACCTTTATCTTGCAGGTATTTGCTAGATTTACATTTCTGCAACTCTCTTTTCCTTTTTCAAATGTATTTACTAGGAAAGCCTTGTAAATAATTATGCTAAATTTCCCGTACTTTTTGTTATTATCATTGTGCTTATGTGAATGTATATATATCAATTGTCATTATCGAAACTAGAGTGTTGCGGTAGCCATATATTGAGTATCATAATGAGAAATAGTCAAAAAGTATATGAGATCTCCCAGGCTCAGAATCTATGCTAGGGACAATACTCATTGAGTGACCCGATGCCGTCCCTTTCACCTTTTCCTAGTTTTCTAAAAACCAAGTGGCGACTCCAAACATAAAGCATCTGACATCCCCTCGAGACCAACCATTTGTCCATGTCCTAAAAATGGAACGGATGTCCCATCTGGCAAAGTTGTCATGTCCCTAGAAATCGAAAAAATGTCCCAACCGTAGAAAAAGGTCTCTCACAATGGTGACTCCAATGGGGACTCTGGTTAGAGAGATCAATTCAAAAATGGCTATTTCTCATTACATAATACTTAATCATATGAAGCCCTTCACAATTGCATTTGCACTACACAATCACATGTGCACTCTTAGTCCTTATCAACCGATAATGACGGAAAGTGATCCACTATGATTCCACACGAGTCATAGGGTGACCGATTCGGATTTATCACCTTTTAGCCTTTACTCGTGGTTTCACAGGACTCATCTGACCAGAGTTTGTGACCCAAGTCCTTAAGGGGGGCAACCCGAGTTATCAAAAGAATGCTAGACTCATTGACCGGAGTTCGTAACCTTAGTCATAGGGGGGCATTCTCACTAAAGGAGCCCTTAGCCTTACACTCTCGACTCAGCCCATGTAAATAAACCAATAGAAATCTCCACTAGGATCCCACCAAGCTTTGCATGCTAAGCCCTGATATTGTCCGTTTGACCTGACATTCACAAATGTCATGACACTTTTAGTGACCATCACTAATTGATGTCATTACGTCCATTCTCACAGACTGCTCACACTTAGACTGTGTGATCTTTGTTTACCTTACATAAGTCCGATGTGCAAGGAATGATAAGAATCATTCATCTCAGTATGAATAACCTATGAGAACCGGTGAATACTGACATCTTTCGATGATGGAACCTACGAGCATCGTCCATTTTTCCTTATCAAATCAAATAGATAGGTTAGGAGTTCGACTAGATTGCAGATATTTGTGTTGAAAGAATCAAATTGTAAACTACCAAATAATACTTTTATGCCTCTTGGTAAACGTATCGAATATCGATGCGAGGACATGAAATTGGACCCCTTTTGTTGGCTATAGCCCCTACGCACGTAGGCGCGTATGGACTATAGACGCCATTTGTGACCCAACAGTCCCCATATTGACATTGTATGATTACCTCGAGTGCATTTAAGCATTGATCCTTAGTTTACCTTTTGGTTCTAATCAATATAAATTGAAACAATCTAGTCTAAGAGTGGAACCATAGTCCCATGCTGACTATCGGCTCAAAACCCACCTAGGAAAGAGACTAATAACCATATGGAGTAATAAGGTTGGAAGCGAGAGCTTGCTTGTGATTGGTTTATTCCCTGAGTAGGAAATACTAACCAATTTTTTATATACATGAAAATAGTATACACTAACTCATATTCTTCTTACAGCCATCCTATATTTCCGCATACATTCTCACCCTATTCCTTTGCATGGGCACATCATGCACACACGATAACTTTTCTATACCTTATGGCATGACAAGCATCTATAATTCTTTCTTTTAGCTTATCTTATTGATTACTAACCTTTTCTCTTTTGATGTGTTTTCTTTTCGAAGAACATCATATTCATTCCTAATAAGGCCCTATACACCAATACATAGCTCGTAGCACATGATATAACATGTATTCATGTTATCCTTATTCCTCATCCTAATCTCATCCTTTTGAATAACATCATGCACCCATGCATACATCTCACAACAATTATACTTATACATGCATTTCATGATAGTTGCACTAACCCATCATTTATGCAGCCACAAACCCCAAAAGCAACCCTAAAGAGAGAGTTAGAAACGGTTAGAATTCAAAATGGCCTAACAATTTGGGAATCAAAGCCTCAAAGAGCATAAGAAGGAATTTGTAGCTGGTAGTGGCCTAACCGACATCCTCAGAGTTGAAATCAAGGCCATCCTTTGAACTAAAATCAGGAAAATCCTCAATCAAACCCCAAATTTCAAGGATGAGATAATCCTCTTAAGTGGCAAGGGGGCATCTGACACTCATAGTCCCAAATTGAATAAAGAAAAAGGGGTCTTAAGCACACCTGAAGATACTGAAGATGATTGTGATTTTTACCAAGAGGAGCTTCCACAATCCTTGTTTGGGGTAGCAAGCATCGGCGAATCTGAACTGATAACGAAGAACCAAGAACGAGCCTGCAGGATCACTCAACTTAAGGTTCTAGTGAAGGAAAACACTGACACCCTGACCAAAGGCTTCAATAAACTTTTTATGCTCATGAATGAACTCCTGTGAGATCACTCCAAGCAACCCTATCGTTCTAAGGTTGATGAAGCTAAAAGTCAAGAAATGGGTAACCAGAGTTCAGTGGATTATAATCTGTAGGAGTTCCTAGAATCACTTATAGACCGCCCTTTGACCCACGAAAAACCTCCAAAGTTCAACCAACCTCTCTCTATGATCTTTCAAACTCTTCGACACAGGAACCTTTTTACAACCTCATAAGCCAAAACCGCTGCTAAATCCACTACCACCTCATATCAACCCAAACCTTTACTGTCACTTCCACCAAATGATTAGACACACCACTGATGGTTGTAAAACCCTCAAAAATACTATTCTAGACCTAATTGACTCTGAGAATGTCAAAGACTTGGAAAATAAGCCTAGTGCTAAAATTGGCCCTTTGCCTGAACACCAAGACATACCCCGCACCAAAAATAAATCACTACCTAACCATTCAACATCAATCCTTTGGAATCCTACATCCGATCACCATAAGAAGGGGGAGCAAAAGGGAACCAAAGGAATTTATCCTCAGTGAAAGTCAAAAAGATCAATGACACTCCTCTCTGATGTAAATAATGAACCCTTATTTTGTTATTTTGCTAGTGTTGAATATTTATGTGGTTTATCAGACATCTTGGGGGAATGTTAAATCCTTTGTTGTCTTTACTCACTTCACACTCCATTAAAACTTCAAGTGTTTAATTCTTGCAATAGCCTCATTTGAAAAAAAAAAAAGATAAAAGCCCAGTTTGGTGCATAGAACCGCCTAGGCAAAAGAGGGGTAGAAAAGAAGTAATAATATGAGGCATGTACTTGAATGAATACTTATTGTAAGCCATTCTCCGATTCATCATTAGATTATGAGGAGTACAAACAGACAAGCTGCTAAACTTGCATTCTGCCTAGCTCAGCATACCGACATTAAGATCCCTGGTTTCTCCCTCAGATGTATTAATACTCCTGTTACCAATACTGATCCCAAAACTACTAATTGTCTAACTCCCCCCAAAGGAATGCTCACCTTCATCATATAGCATACTCATTTATATTACATGACTCGTGCCCTAAGAGTGCAGGATGATGATATTCTTCTTGGCATACCAATACCATCATCATTTCATGTATACATGCATTAAGATCATTAAATACATTCATGCATAAGCTTAAAGATAAAAATTATTTTGTTTCCATTCACCTACACGTATATACATGTCCTAGGATAAGAAATAAGCTACCATTCATCATGGGCACAATCATCATGCATACATTCACATAACATATAAGTGCACGGTCGTCATCTAAAGGTACGATAGGCAGAAATGTTGCAGTCATCATTAGAGAATACAAAGTCAGTCATCAAGGGTACAACAAGCCATGCCAAAACAATAATCACACGACATAAATGAATGCTACAACATACAGGATAGATGCCCAAATATGACACGCTGAGTCCATAACCTTGGGAAAATGGTACAACACTGAACAACCATAGCCAAAAGCCTATACCTAGCCTCCTAACAACTACATCGGCTATGGGTGCCATCAAGGATAATAGCTAAATCCACTTAAGCATCCCCATCATTCGAGCTAGGCTCCGCATCCTCTACATCCATCTTGAAAGCTGCCAGTCGCACATGTTAGCTGATCGATCTGCTCACAAAAAGACGATCACTCCCTCTCCCACTCATGACTAGCAAGGATGTACTCACTCTGCATTAGATGAACATCATGGAACACATCTCATGCATTCATAAAAACACATGCATCTATATAAAGCAGGTATAAATCAATAAAAGGAAGAAAGCAATACGCTATGTGTGCTAGTGAACTCCATAAAATACTCCTGCTTTTGACCGTAGCAGTATACCAAGACTAAACAGTGGAAATAGGCACCTAAAAAGCAAAAGAAATTAGATGACACATAAATCAAGGAAAGAGAAAACCCTCATAAATTCAAGAGACTAACATGGGTAACATCCGCAGGCACTACATCCGACAGTGGTGTACCCACTTTAGGCAAAGAAAAGCGTGCCTCCGCTCCTATAATTGGTAGTCCATACAACATTAGAAGTGATGCACTCACCAAATCACCAAGAACAGCAGAACTAGATCCCACACCACAGGCATGTGTTGTCCCCTTAGTCCTAGGGCTACTCTCCTCATCCGATCTCCTTTAAAGACGTCCATAATGTTGCAAATAAACTCTCATACACTACAAGAATCTGTCGATTTAGCGACGGAATTCAGCGACGGAATTTTCCGTCGCAAAATAGCAACGGATTAGCGACGAAAAAAGCACATCAGCGACAGAATATAGTCGAATAATAAAATTGATTTTTTTTAGCGACGGAATTTCATTTCCGTCGCAAAATTAGCGACG
Organism: Mallotus repandus; assembly: GCA_949671775.1. NCBI lineage: Eukaryota > Viridiplantae > Streptophyta > Magnoliopsida > Malpighiales > Euphorbiaceae > Mallotus > Mallotus repandus. The sequence goes on along the minus strand of CATIWM010201063.1, from coordinate 8,365 downwards.
GAATTTCATTTCCGTCGCTAATTAGCGACGGATTTTATTTCCGTCGCTAAATTAGCGACGGATTTTTTTTCCGTCGCTAAATTAGCGAGGGATATGAAAATCCGACGCTAATTTAGCGACGGAAAATATATCCGTCGCTAAATTAGCAACGGATATGAAAATCCGTCACTAAATTAGCGACGGATTTATTTTCCGTCGCTAAAATTAATCAATTTTATTATTTGACTACATTCTGTCGCTAAGATGCTTTTTTCGTCGCTAATCCGTTGCTATTTTGCGATGGAAAATTCCGTCGCTGAATTCCGTCGCTAAATCGACAGATTCTTGTAGTGAATCGTTGGTTATATAAAAATATTTTCAATATTTTGCTATTGTTTGTCACATTTTTTAAATGAATTATTACCATCTTTGGTCATTGCCAACCATTTTCATCAGCTTGGTCTTGACCTAGCGGCTAAGCCTCCCTAGCTAGAGGCATTGTGGAGTCCCACCTCCCCTTCTCATAATTTCCGTTTTGCTTGAACTAAGAATCTATTAAAGATGATAAATGAACCCAATGATCCTTGGTTTGTTTTAATAGGTGCTTTTTGTTAGGGTACTAAACAGTGTGGCATCAAGGGACATTTTAATCCTAGCTATAGAAGTTTGAGACCTCCATCAACAAACCAGAAGTTAGAATAAGTCTATTCATATTGATATAAGATTAAAAAGATTTATTAAAAGAAGAGAACCATATATCATTTATTATATTATATATACTTTTGATGCTGTACACATATTTATTTATATAAAATATACCATAATTATTTTGTCCTAATTAAGCAGATAATTAGCTTAATTTTCTGCACTTATTGTTGTTACTTCAAAACCAAAAACTTGAATCCAGATTACTTGCTTGCCCTAATTGCAAGTATTTTTTCTTCAAACAAAAATCATTTCTACAGCAAATAAATTCAAAATTAATAGAAAGGTCAAATTCATGCATTGTATTGGGGTGTTAATCAATTTACAGCTAAAAGCAGCTACTCAGGTATTGATTTGAACTTTAAAACAAAAAATTAAAATTAGAGTAGCAGTAAAATGATTGTTATACAACTAATTTTTATCATTTATTCCAGCCAACTTAATCCATATCCCTTCAAATTTTTTGTTAAATATTTTTTTAAGAAAAAGGAAATTAATTAAGCAAAAGGTACTAATTTCCATTTTGCTTGACTATGAATAGATTAAAGAGGTTGAATTCAAACCCCAAATCCTTTATTATTATTATTTTAGGTGCTTCTTGTTAGTGTTCTAATAAAACAATGGTGCCTTGCTTTTCAAGGTACATCCCTAGCAGTAAAAGTTTGAGTCCTTCATCAAGAAGTTGGAATAATTCTGTAACACATTATCAAGAAATCTCCTATTGATACATGATAAAACAGATATATGAAAAGGAAAAAAAATTATCATTCATGTTATATTATAGTATATACTTTTGAATATATATACACACATGTGCACGCACGCGTAATGTACTACCCAGTTAAGTAGCTTAATTATCTACACTTAATTGTTGTTATTTTGAAATTAAACACGAATATCCAGATTTGCTTACCTAATTGCACCTACTTTTTCTTTTCAAGCAAAAACCGTTTAACTGCAAATAGATTTTAAATTATTTAAAAAAGTCACTCATGGGGGTTTAATTTTCAAATGAATAATATTTTCTTACACATAAAGTAATTAACAACTAGAAACAGCCAGCCAGGCATATATATTTACATTGATATGAACTTTTTAAAAAAAATCAAATTAGAATAACAGTAAAATGATTAGTTGCACAAACCAATTTTTATATCATCTAAACCATCTAGCTTTATCCATATCCTTTTCAAAGTTTTTGTTTAATTAATTTTCATTTAAGACTATACAATGCAAATGTTATTTTCTTATATATTCTGATGTGGAAGGATATATTTTTCATCTACTAAACAATGCCTATAATTCTCCTGTTAATAAATTAATTAATTTTCTAAACAACAAATCAGAAACCACACAATCCAGAATTAATTGCAATCAATAAATTAAAAACACACCAAAAAAAGTAATTAATTTTTTAATTCTGAAACATAAATTAAAACAAAAAGGGTCACAAAACATTCTGTCAAAATAATTGCTAAATCTCAATTAAACAAAAAAGCATTATTTAAAAGAAAACTATTAGAGGATTATTATTTTTTTCTTTTTCTACAAAAAGGGTGCTAATTACATGAATTCATAAGCTGAGATAATTCTTGATGAAAAAGAAAACAAAAGAATTAATTATTGGCATCGAAACCAAACTAAAGAAAGAATTAAAAAATTCTATAGAGGAAATATCTTCTCCAAAAAAAAAATGAAATATTTCTTTTTTTTTTTTTAGGTCTAGTATTCATGGAACTCATTCATCCCCTCCAAGGTGGATGGAGAAGATGAAATGGAGTTCGTCATATGAGGTGAGCTAAAAAATAAAGAATCTGTATAATTATTATAAAGTTGCTGATTTGCACATAAAAAATCAGCTGATTTTGGAGTGAAAACTGGAATATTAGTCATGTAAGGATTTGGTGGCTCGAATATTGGAGGCACAAAACAAGAATTTACTTGTCCATCACATATGTTTCCACAGTTCTCATCAGTAATCACCGACGACGACTCATTATCATCATTACCACCACCCACCTTCGTGTTCTTATTTTTGTCCTCCGACGACTCTTGTTTTACTTGAGGTGTATGATCATCATGGGACCGCGATAGGCCGGTGAGCTTTTGCACCAATGCCATAAAATCTCTTGGGTGAGTATGTATGATTTTTGGGGAATGAGTATAGATGATAACAGGATGACGTTGTTGGGGGGCCTTGGCAGGGCCCGCGACCGCCGAGGAAGAACCACCGGACAAGGAAGATGATGAAGAAGGAGGGGATGACAATGAGGAGGAGGAGGATGATTTCTTGATCACGTAAGAATCCTTGTTGATTTTCAGGGGAGGTGGGCATAATAATCCGCCATTATTATTGCTATTGTTGTTGGTTTTTGCATGGTAATCATGGAAAGGAGTAGGGCTCATTGTTGTTGTTGTTGTTGTTTTTGTTTTGGGGGGTATTTGTTGGTGTTCTTAGAGAGACACACTTGATCCTAAGGAAAAAAATGGCATAAATAGCATTGGAAAGAGAGCAAATTTTGGCTTCTAGAGCAAAATTTGCACTTGAATTTGTGGTGTTGATTAGGATGCTATATAGGAGATTTGGGAAGTGATTGTCCACAATGCACTTGTGTGCAATTTTTTTTTTTAAAAAAAATCAAAATCTTTTGAGCTAAGATAGTGCCAAGTGATGGGTTGATAGAGGGGTATTTAGGTAATTTAATTAATTAATTATCTTTTTGTGCATGTGAAAGAAATTGTTTTGTTGCTGCATCCAGGTGGGGAAAAATGCCAGGTGATTGTGGCCGTTGTACTTTGCTATTAAACGATGACGTGGCGAAATATGAGAGGTTCGACGAAAAGCTGTTGAGGGAAGTGTGGATTCCACGTGTTCGTTTAGACGGAAGATTTTAGTTCAGTTGGGCTGTGGCGGCGAGCTTAGCGGGGTAAATTGTTACGCGCTTTACCTCTTACCGACTAATTAACGCGCTTTATCCACGTGCCAGTCACGTTCATCATTTTCGTTTTTTTTCAAAAATGGATTATAATTTTGCTTTTCAGCCAAATAATTATACATACGTTTATTTGTTTCTAAATATTACTATTTAGTCTTTTCAGAAAAATATTACTATTTAGTCTATTTGTTAAAAGAAAGGATAAATTATATTTTTTCTCATACATTTTATTACATTATACTATTTCATTCTTAATATTTAAAAAATACTTATTCATTAATTATATTTATTTTTTCTTGTACTATTTTATCCCTATAAAAAGACTAATAAATGCTAAAAAAAGTAAATGTCATGGATGAATAAATATTTTTTCAAATGTCAGGGATGAAATAGTATAATGTGACAAAATATAGAGAAAAAAATATAATTTACCTTAAAAGAAATAAACTATTTTAAAACATTCAATTTTTAATATGATAATGAACTCACACTTTTAATTTTAATAATTTCAAATAGTTTCTTTCTATCTATTATCCTAGCTATTTGATTAACTACTATACTATATTTTGAATCAATAATAATAATACTAATAATAATATCCACTTCATCAGATGTTTTTTATTAAAAGTAGAGCTATGTCATCTTGTGTTGTAGGCATGAAGGTCAGAGGATCACTTAATCCCATAAAAAATTGAATACATTTTTTTTGGTTTACAATAGTGGTAGAAAAAATGTTGAGCTCTATCATTTAGTAATTAAAACAAATATGATTCGAGTTGATATCATAACTAATTCCATTGAGATTCTTTAAGTTGTTTCATTTAAATCATATATTATCTTTATTTTTTCTAATAAAGGCTAATTAACTAAATTAAACATGGAATTTGGATTTCAAGTGTTATGTAAACATGATAAGACAATATTTATGTAATATATTAATGTGTAATTCTAACAAATTAAGCTTCTATTTGTTAAGTTGTTAGGATTTCACAGATATTGTACCATCCAAGTATGGTTTTCTGTTCTATTCTTAATTCCTATATAAAATCAACATCTTAGTCTGTTGCATTTGTTCCAATTATCCAACACATTATAAATACATCTCTATATATATCAAATTTATAAGAAATACTATAATTAATGGCATTTTCTTTTGACAATATATAAATTTGGTTATACACTAGTGAAATTAGTTATTATAAATGAGAGATGTTCACACCATTTATATACACCTCAACACTTGATAAAATGCTTTATGTCACTCTATTATTGAAGGGAGCAAAAATAATAAAATTGTATAAAGCTATGGTACCATTTATTAAAAATTGTGAGTTTTGATAAATTGTTCATCTCAAAATTAAATTTAGATGTGAAAATACAAAAATATTATCTGTAAATATTTCATATTTAAAAAAAATATTGATACAAAAATTTGAATATTTGTAATCTTTTATAATTTTATTTTAATTTTAATTTCAACAAACATATCTTAATTTTATCCTAAGCTTTAAATTTAAGAGCACCAAATTATTCTACAGTCGTGCCAAGAGGGCAGGGCTCATTCATGTTCCTCAAGCTTAATTTACAATTAATCCAAAATATAGATTTAATTAATACAAAATAACTTGGAATTTTTTTTTTCACAAACTGATGCGAGGCTCTGGGACCTCAGGGTCCTGGATCAAATTTCCATGGCACTATTAAGTTAATATTTGAATTTTAATCTTTAGATTATCATTGTAAGGAGTTGAGAGTCACATATATTTATATGGTTTCTTAGGATCCGTTTATATAATGTTTCACTTTTCAAGAGGGAATATAATATTAATAATTAATAGTTGTGATTTTATGAAATATTAAAAATGACTTTGTGAAAAAAAGAACCCCCCTAATTCTATGAAAAGTATCTATGCGAAGCTAGCTAGAAATTAACAAACAAAAGACTAAAGAGATGGAAAAAAGTGAAGTGTTATCAAAGCCTAGAGAGAAGCTATTTTTTTTAATTTAAAATATTTTTATTTACATTGTCTTTAAGATCAAAGTTGAATATATTAGTTTTATTAGAAATTAAAATCAATTGAAAAATTAACTTAATTAAAAGGAAATAAATGAAATTATATAGTGTAAAATTCAATTATATGAAATGGGGCTTTTTTGAGAGTTAAGGAAGACTTTCATTAAGAAGAAGCAATGGAAGGATAAGTTCCCTTCATTACAATGTCTAACACACATCAGGACATTCCTCCAACATAACAGTACAAGAAAACTGTTCTAATGTCCATTTAGTTAAATTGTGAGCTAGCTTATTGCCTTCCCTACGAACAAAAAGAAAACAAACATCATTAAACAGGGATTTTAACTAAGCAATATCCTCATGAATTTGATGGTTATCAGCAAAACCACCAACTTCCTCTTGAACACTTTTAACTGAAGTTTGACAGTCGGATTCTACTATCAAACATTTAAAACCTGCATCCCTTGCTAGTTCCAAACCAAAAGCCGCTGCTTGAGCCTTGGCAACCTTCACAGATAAGACACCAATTTCTCGTTTACCCCCAGACAGTAAGACATTTCCATTGCTATCCTGGATAACAACACCATGGGCATTCATATTCAAGCCTGAACTTAATGCAGCGTCAGTATTTAGTTTAGCATAGGGCTCTTGTGGCGGCTTCCATATGGTCTGCATACAAGCATTCGAAGAGATTACTGCTGTATCCGAATATTGCACTCGCGGGATCAATTCTGTCGCCTTAGTACAAACAGCTTGGGAACTTACCAGCTGCTTCCCATGGACAGACTGATTTCAATAGTGCAAGATTGAGTATAAAAGTTGAACAGCCATAGCCAGATTGAGTATAAAAAAAATTAAGTTTTAAATCATACAAATAAATTTTAGTTATGTGAATTTAAGCATAGAGAGATGGTGGAAGTCACTTATAAAATACATACAAGACCACAAAAGCAACTCACCATCAAATTTAAGTAAAAACTAGTTTTGAATCCGTGCTTTACACGAATTATGAATAATATATATATTTCAAAAGGGAAAATTAGTTTGTCTATCATCAACTTTGGACTAATTTATTAATCTAATCCTATTTTTAAAATTATTTCAATTTATTTCTCCAACTTTTCGAGTTATTCCAATTCTATCCAGACGACATTGTAATTGTGACAGAGATGATGTGACCATCTGACGTGGCATAAGAGTGGCTGACATGATAAAAAAAATTAAAAATTTAAAACTCACATGATCAATTCTATCCTCAACTATATACTAATCATCAAGCTAATCCTAAACTTTTCGAGTTGTGTCAAATCTATCCATACGACAATCAGCGTGTACCAGATCTGACGTGAATATTTTACGTGGCATAAGAATGTCTGACATGGCAAAAAAAAAATTTAGAACTCACCGTTTGATATTGCTAAAACGGTGTTACTTTTCTTTTTAAAACGGTGTCACTTTGGGTTGAAATTGGGCAGACCTATTTGTTTTAAAAAAGCACATTTTACACTAATTCAAAGTGCTAATAAACATCACTTTTAACCTTTCTTTCTCCCATTGACCCTTCTCAACTAATTAAACAATAACAGACTCCTTTCGTTCACCTACTCATCATGCCATTTAAAATAGTCACACTCAAAATTCTACAAAAAATCACAAACAAAAAATAAGAGCTTCACACAAAATTATGAAAAAAATGCACAAACTATAAAAAGCAATTAACATTACAGCACAATAATGAATGCCGAAACAATTAAAATTATAACACAATAAAAAGAAAAGTAACACTGTTTTGGCATTGTAAAATAGTGAGTTTCAAATTTTTTTTTTTGCCATGTCAGACGCTCTTACGCCACGTAAAATGGCCACGTCAGATCTGGCATACGCTTATTGTCGTATGGATAAATTTCACACAATTCGAAAAGTTTAAGATTAGCTTGATAATTGGTATATAGTTGAAGATAGAGTTGATCATGTGAATTTTAAGTTTTTAATTTTTTTTGTCATTGTAGCCACTCTTATGCCAAGTCAGATGGTCACATCATCTCTGTCACAGCTCAATGACGTCTGGATAAAATTGGAACAACTCGGAAAGTTGGAAGAACAAATTGAAATAACTTTTAAAATAGAATTAGATTGATAATTGGTCCAAAGTTAAGGATAGACCAGATAATTTTTTCGTTTCAAAATGATTAATGAAATAATTTTAATAAATTAAAATTACAGTTTAATTAAATATAAAAAAATAATTTAAAAAGTTATTATAATAATTTTATTTTATTATTTTTTATTAAGAGTATAAATATACATATTTATAATATATATAGTAATAATAATAATTGAATAAATAAAATAATAAGATAAAATAGTTGAAAAAAATGGATGTTTAAGGTAAAATAAAAGATATAATTTTTATGAAAAGAAAGAGTAATGTTTTAGATGTAATAGAATTAAAATGTTTTATATAAAATAAAAATAAAAATATTAATATTCTAAAATAAGATTTTTATATTTTTATTGAAAAATATTATAAATTTTAATAATTTAATAAATTAGCTTTTAAAGGTAAATGCTGAGTTACGAAGATTACACTTGTCAAATTTTAAAATTAATAACTTTACACCTAAATATATATATATATATATATAAGTTGCTTAGCTAACTTAACCATACCTTCTAAGGTATGGTTAAGTTAGCTAAGCAACTTACCCAAGTAAGACATAAGGTTGGATGT
>CATIWM010201015.1:0-25695 GCA_949671775.1 Mallotus repandus | reverse complement strand
TTTTCTTCATCGTCACCTGCATCAAACAATGACAAGTCACTAACATTAAAAATGGCACTAACATTGCCATACTCATTAGGTAGTTCTAGTTTATAGGCATTGTTGTTGATGCGTTATAGCACTTTGAAAGGACCATCTCCTCTTGGCATTAGCTTCGATTTCCTTTGATTAGGAAACCTTTCTTTCCTTAAGTGCACCCACACCCAATCTCTAGGTTCAAATGGGACTTGTTTCCTTCGTTTGCTGTGTTGCTTTTCATATTAGAGTGTTTTCTTCTCAATTTGTGCACGAACTTTCTCAGGTAAAGATCTGACAAATTCAGCTCTTTTCTTCCCTTCCAAATTTGCTTTCTCCATAGATAATAGTAGTAGGTTCAATGTTGTCAAAGGATTAAACCCATATACAACTTTAAATGGCGAATTGTTAGTGGTACCATGTACACTCCTATTGTAGGAAAATTCAACATATGGCAAGCGTTCTTCCCAATTTTTCAAGTTCTTTTGGATGACAGCCCTCAATAGTATTGATAGAGTTCTATTAACCACCTCTATTTGTCCATCCATTTCTAGATGACTAGTTGTGGAGTGTAAGAGTTTAGTTCCCATATTTCCCCATAAGGTCTTTCAAAAGTGGCTTAGGAACTTGACATCAAGATCACTCATAATTGTTCTTGGAACTCCATGTAGCCTAACAATCTCCTTAAAAAAGATATTTGCAATATGATTGGCATCATCCATTTTATACATGAAATTAAATGTGCCATCTTACTAAACCTGTTAACAACAACAAAAATAAAATCTCTCCCCCCCTTTGACCTAGGTAATCCTAAAACAAAGTCCATTGAAATGTCTACCCAATGTTAATTTGGTATAGGAAGAGGTGTATACAAACCATGAGGCATTGCTTTAGATTTGGCTTATTTGCAAGTGATGCACTTTTCATTAATTCTCTCAACATCCCTTTTCATGTGTGGCCAAACAAATGGTCACTTAAGACATCTAATGTTTTTTTAATCCTAAAATGCCTCATTAAACCCCCATTATGTGCCTCTCTCACAAGTAACTCTCTTAAAGAACTTTGTGGCAAACAAAATTTATTTTCTCTAAATAGAAAACCCTAAAATATGTAAAATTTGTCAAAACCCCCTTTCTCACATGCCCCATAAACATTAGCAAAATCATGGTCATTAGGATAAAGATCTTTTATATACTCAAATCCTAATAATTTTGCATCAAGTTTAGAGATTAAGGCATACCTTCTTAACAAAGCATCGGCTACCACATTTTCTTTACCTTTCTTGTATTTGATGATGTATGGAAAGGATTCAATGAATTCCACCCACTTAGCATGTCTCTTGCTTAGCTTGTCTTGTCCTTTGAGGTACTTCAAGGACTTATGATCGGTGTGAATTATAAACTCCTTATAGCCAAGGTAATGTTGCTAAGTTTTCAACACTCTTACCAATGCATAGAACTCTTTGTCATATATAGGGTAATTTAGACTTGCTCCAGCTAGCTTCACACTAAAGAATGCAATGGGCTTGACTTCTTGCATCAAGACTCCACCAATACCTATGCCACTTGCATCATACTCAATTTCAAAAGGTTTAGTAAAATCAGGCAAAGATAATAAAGGCGCAGAACTTAGTTTGTCTTTTAGCAAGTTAAAAGCCTCATTTTGCTCTTTTCTCCATTTAAACCAACATTCTTTTTTATGCATTCAGTTAATGGTGCGGCTATGGTAGAAAAATCTTTAGTTAATCTCCTATAAAAACTAGTTAAACCATGAAAACTTCTTACATCACTAACACTTATGGGCGTTGGCCAATCTCTAATGACTTTTACATTTCCTTTATCAACATGAATGCCTTTTTCATTAACAACATAGCCAAGAAAAGTAACTTCATTAGTGCAAAATGTGCATTTCTTTAGATTAACAAACAACATTTCTTTTCTAAGCACATTAAAAACACAATGCAAATGTTATACATGCTCACCTAAATTTTTGCTATAAACCAAGATATCACCAAAATAGAAAACAATAAATTTCCCAATGAAATCTCTCAAAACATGATTCATTGACCTCATGAAAGTGCTAGGTGCATTAGTTAAACCAAAATGCATTACTAACCATTCATATAAACCATGTTTAGTTTAAAATGTTGTTTTCCATTCATCTCCTTCTTTCATTCTTATTTGATGATAACCAGATTTTAAATCAATTTTTGAAAACAAACATGAACTATGCAATTCATCCAACATGTCATTTAGCCTAGGAATAGGATGTCTATACTTCATCGTGATTTTATTGATGGCACAACAATCAACATACATCCTCCAAGTTCTATCCTTTTTAGGTACAAGTAGGACTGGCACCGCACATGGACTCATGTTTTCACGAATATAACTCTTCTCCATATGCTCACTCACTTGCTTTTTGGATCTCCTTGGTTTCCTCTGGATTGGTTCTATATGCTGGTCTATTTAGAATACTAGCTCTAGGTATGAAATCTATTTGGTGCTCCACTCCTCTTTTAGTTAGGTGGCAAACCATTTAGAATTTCATCCGGAAATTAATCTTCATAAACATCAAAAGATCAATAACAACACTAGGAAAATTTTGGGTTATTTCGTTAGAAATAAGCAAAATCTCCTTGTACATAAGTACAAGTATGGATTGTTTCAAGGTCAAGGTTTCCATCACATCACTCATTTTAGCATACACACTGATTTTTCTTTCATTTATTTCTACCTTGTTTTCTCTCCCTTTGGATTGCCCATTTTGGTCATATTGAAAGGAATTTTTAGGCTCACTCAACTCACATTTTTCTTCTTTCTTAAAGGTTTCCCTTCCCAAAAAATTCCCCAATGAAGATTGTAATTCTTCATATTGTTGCTTAATGCGCATTTGGTCTTCAAAATTTTTTTTTGGAGATAATGGTCCAAGGTTATACCTTTTTTCCATCCATTGTCAAAGAATACCTATTTTTAAAACAAAATAAATTTTCCTAAAGTCTTCCCAACAACATATGGGCTGCATACATTAGTATGACAACACACAATACCTTATCCTTATATCTACTAATTGAAAAAGAAACTAAAACTTGTCTATTTACCTTCTCCAAACCACTATCATTAAGCCATTACAATTTGTATGGTTTTGGATGCTTGATAAGAGGCAATTTCAATTTCTCCACTAGCAAGGTACTTGCCACATTAGCACAACTTCCACCATCAACAATAATATTACATAATTCATTAGAAATCAAACAATGAGTATGAAATAAATTTTCCCTTTACTCCCCATGGTCATCATGTTGATTTTGCAAACTTAATGTTCTTTGTACGACTAGGTTGTCACCCTTGGCACATTCAACATCGCTACAATCTTCTAAAGGTGGTATTTCATCATCACTCTCCCTCTTACTTTCTGATTCAATATCACCATCCCTCATTATCATAGTTTTCCTATTTGGACACTCCCAAGCAATATGCCCATGTCCCAAACATTTGAAGCATCTAATTCCTCCAGTTTGGATTGGTTGATTCTCACCCTTTCCCTTATTACCCAAGTCAATTTTATTTTTATTTTCCTCCACTTTTGACTTAGCAATTGGTTTATCATCCTTTTTCCCCCAAGAATTTTTCCAAGAAGAAGAACTCGATTTGGAATCATACCACTTTCCTTTGAGTTACTTCTCTACCTTCATGGCCAAATTTACCATTTCTTCAATCTCTATATAATGGTGCAACTCCACAACATTAGCTATATTTTTGTTTAGTCCCCTTAAAAATGGCTTCTTTATCCTCCTCCACATTGTCTTTGATCATGAGCATCTCTATCTCCTTATGGTACTCCTCCACGCTCATGGATCCTTGAGTCAATATTTGTAGCCTTTGATGAAGTTCTCTATAGTAGCAGCTAAGAATAAATCTCTTCCTCATGATTTGATTCATCTCCCTCCAAGACTCCATGGGTCTTTCTCTATATCTTCATTTTTTCTTGCAAAATTGATCCCACCACACAATAGCATAATCATAAAATTCAACACTAGCAAGCTTTACCTTTTTGTCCTCCAAATAGTTGTGACATTCAAAGATAAGGTCTATTTTTCTCTCCCATTCAAGGTACATATCAGGATAATTTCTCCCTTGGAATGAAGGTATCTTCATTTTTATGCTTCCAAGGTTGCGATCTACCTCTTCCACACAGCCTTTCCTAGCTTGCCTCATAGGATGTCCAACCAAAGTGATTTGGTCATCCTCTAGATCATCTTCTCCATCATACTCCTCTTGCTCAATTGGTGGCTGCCTCCTTTGTTTAGGCACTCCACACATTTGATTAAAGAGATCATCATGCCTCTCTAATTTTTCATTGACTCCCTCAATCATCCTGAACATTCTTTCAAATTGTTGTTATATTACCTGTAACATTTGGTCATTTGATGATGATGCATTTGTTTCTTTAGACATGATCATAAACTGATAATTTTTTTTAAAAAATGGACCTCACTACAGTCCCTCACGTGTTTCACTCAAAAAAAAATGGTATACTCACTCTTGTATTTGCGCTCAATTTTTTTTGGCTTTTATCCTCTCTAATGGTCTCACACACTCTTGCCTTTTACCTCTCAACTTTTCTTTTTGGATTCTTAGATTAACTAAGATCCTCAATCAAAACAAAGTATAAGATTCCAGCAATTAATGGAATGAAAATGGGGTAAGCTAAAAAAAAGGTAGGCTAATAAAATGGATATTAGGAATATAAATAACACAATTTAGCACAAGATTTTTTTTTAATGATAGCATTTAGAATGGTAACACAAAACACAACACAAAAATCATAAACATTTGATTTTTTTTATTTTTTTGATGTGCACGATTTTTTTTTTTTATGGATTTATAAAGAATAAGATTGAACACTTGAATCAAGAACACAACAGATAAACTTAAGAACAAGATGAATAAATAATTATAAGATGAAGAGAAAACTCAGACAATAAGAATTAAAAATACATAGGATACACAAACCTTAATCTTGAGCCAAAGCTTTGATACCAAAAATGATGGAAATCATTAGTTACAACACACAAACTCCCCAATAGTTTAAGAACTATGATAAGTTGTGATGAAGAATCTAACACCCTCCAACAATTTTTATGTTTAGGACCATTCAAGAATTAAGATAAGAATGGAAATAAACTAATTTACCCCTTTACTAGCAAGGATAAAAGATCAAATTAGACTTTGCAATTTTCCCACGCCACAAAAAAAGAGTTTGATAAGTAAAAAAGACGGCAAATATTTGGATTTTGATGCCACAAGTTAAACAATGCTTGATAAGCCATAAAGTTCATACATGAACTTAAAAGTAAATTTCCTACCAAAGAAATTCAATTTTATTCAAATGTATTCTGCCTTACAAAGAAAAAATGGCTTTATTTATATAGAAGATAAAGCCAAGCACAAACACCTATTCTATATACTAAAACATGGGATTATAACTATTCTTTATAGCCATTATTTTGCAAATATAACATTAATGATATTAATCACTTTCTAACATATATGCTAGCCATAAATGAGTAACCCCATGAGTTATTATATTAAAAATAACTTTTAATAAGTTATTAGGCTATTGTAATAGTTTAGAAAATATTTTAGGTTATACAAAGGGTGTTATTGCTTGCATTAACACTTTTTGTAACTTTCCAAAATTTCAAAAAAAAAATGCATCAGGTGCTGAGTTAGTTATTGGCGTATTTTCCACTTGATTTGATGATGTAAACATAATTCTTTGGGCCTCCACTTGTCCTCCATTGATTGGAATTGTATTTTTATGTTAGGCCTTCCATATGTCTTGAATGAGTCCAATTAAAGCCTCTTGCAACTTCTTTAATTTTGATCTTATCATTGGGCCTTCTTGGACTTTAAATGCATCATTGCTCACTTGGAAGTTATTGGGCCATGAAATTGGGCTTGGATTCACATCATTTTTAGAACACGAGACAAAAATTTAATGAGTCTTTCATCGACTACTTGACTAGATAGAAGGGGAAGCTAGCACAGATGAGGCACAGACCTGCTGAATCTGATCAATTAATGATAGTAATGGAAGGTTGTGTTTCGCTACTTTCTAAGAAGTTGAGAGACCTCGGGATTCAAAATTTTGAGGAATTATACAGATTTGGGGTTCAGAAAGAGTCTGATTTGGTGCAGGAGAAGAAATTCTTCAGTGCAAGGTCTGAAAGCAAAAAGGCTAGTGGATCAAGCAGCAGTGTACAAATCAATGCCGTTAGGCAACTTGGGTAGGCCTCTTTCGAAAGTCTTGGAGAAACTGATGGAGAAAAATCTTCTACAACCTTTACCCTCGAGATAACCTTTACCGAATGCCAAACCAAAACTCTATTGTAAATTTCATCAAGACATTGCGTATGAAACTGATAATTGCGCCCGATTGAAATATGAGATCCAAAACCTGATCAATTCAGGCAAAATCATTGTCCTATAATCTAGAAAACCAAACACCCAAAACAACCCCTTACGCAACTACAGAAATGTTCCACCACCAAATGCACATATCCTCATGATTAACACTGGTTAGAAGAGCAAGTCCTGAACTCTTTTGTTGATACCACACCTGACTCACCAAAACCTTACCTTGAACCACAAAGCCTATAACCCACTGAATTGGTTGTTAGTGTGTTGGATATCTAGAGTTCTAATGAGAAGGGGGATAGATTGATATACAGGATAGTGATAAAGACAGAGAGACCCGATTAGTTAGAAGGGCTGCTGAAAAAGAGAAGGGCAAAGATGAGATCAAACAGGAATCTGAGACTGAAACCGAGACTGAGAATAAAGAAGAACCAAAGAAGGAAGAAAAATTTGTAGCTAGTGTTTGGGAATAACTCATGAATTCCAAGACCCATCAGGAGGCACTAGTCCAGGCTTTGGATCAGAAAAAAATTCCTAAAGTTTATACTCCCGAACAAATGGTGAATTCACTGATGGAAAACCCTGAGGGGGCTATATTTTCTCTGATGATGACTTACCATTAAAAGGAAGAGAGCACTACGAGGCCTTATTCATCAAGGTTGAGGTAAAAGGAGCTAACCTGTTGTGTAATGGTGGACAATGGCTCTGCTATTAATGTATGCCCTCTCAAGATTCTACCTAAGCTTGGGCTTGCTATGGCTGACCTAAAACCATCTGACATGATTATTAAAGCATATGACAACACAAGGCGGCCCGTTGAGGGAGCTTTTTGAGCTTTGGTAAAGACTGGACCAATTAAAGCCTGGGTGGATTTACATATGATTGATATCCCAATGACTTTAGCTATTCTACTAGGAAGGTCTTGGTTTCATCCTTTGGGAGATGTGCCATCAACTGTGCACCAAAATATCAAATTTCCACATAAAGGGGAGGTGATTACTATTTCGACACAAACTAAAGTTGTTGTTGCTGCCGTGAAATTGGCTCCTAAGGAAATTCCTGCTAGCCAAAGCTTTGAGGTCTATATGCTTTACGAGGATGAGTTGAATGAGAAAATCGTGAGTATGAAACCTGGCATGGGACTCGGGAAGAATCAACAGGGCCTATCAGAATTCATTGAGTAGAAGGTACCAATCTTAAAGCACAGAGTTGGGTATGAAGAATTTGAGAGCTCAAATGTTGGAGCTAAGAAATGGACAATAAGGCAAAAATTTATGGAAGAAGGCACTAGGTATCCATACAAGGGAACTCTTGAACCCTTAATGCTAGCCAGAAAACTGAATATGTGAATGGGGTTGAGAAAGCTGTTGAGGAGCCGATAGTGGAAAATTAGTGCTAACTCTATAATCAGAGAAGGACGTTGTTGCTGTGGAGCTAAAGGATACTGCTGATCAAGAAGAGGAGCTGGACTTTGAGACCTATGTTCTCAACTCTGTCATAGGTGTGTTTTGTGATGACCTTGATATTTCTTTTGCAAACTCGTTTGAAACTAATGATGTTTTCTTCTCTAAAGTTAATGCAATGAAATCTGACTTTGCTTATTTATGTGATGTGTTTCCTAATGGTTATTCTGCTTGTGATAATCATTTCATGTATATATTTGACATTAATTCTATGCAAACTGAATAATTTAATTTAGGCACAAATGATAACCCTAAAAATATATTGATTGCTTTTGATATAACTACTGATGAGAGAGAAAAAATCAAACTCTAAAATGAAGACGGAAAGTATTTGCTTGGGGCTACGAGGATATGCCTAGGATTGACAAGGAAATTGCAGAACACAGAATCCCTGCACATACTCACATTACATTAATAAAGCATATTAAGAGAAGGTTAAGGCCAGAAGAGGCTCTTTTGATCAAAGGGGAAGTTGAAAAGTAGCTGAAAGTGAGATTCTTGGAGATAATGGAAGACACCCAATGGCTAGCCAACATAGTTCCAATTCCTGAGAAGGATGGGAGAGTCAGAATGTGTGTGGATTATAGGGACTTGAACAAAGCTCACCCAAAAGATGATTTTTCCCTACCATATATTGACACACTAGTCAATAGTGCAGCTTCTAGTCCGATGTATTCTTTTATGGATGGTTTCTCGAGATACAATCAGATTATGATGGTAGTAATTGATAAGCTGAAAACATCTTTTACCACTGAATGGGGTATTTATTATTACCTAGTCATGTCGTCTGGGTTGAAGAATGCGAGAGCTACTTATCAAAGGATGGCTACCACTTTGCTGCATGACATGATCAACAAAGAGATAGAGGTATATGTGGATGATATGATGGTAAAGTCTCCAACCAGGGAAGGACACTGTGAGGCTTTAAATAAATTCTTGGCAAGAGCTGCGAAGTATAACCTCAGGTTAAACCAAAAGAAATGTGTCTTTGGGGTAACTTATGGGAAACTGTTAGGGCATATCATTAGCCAGAAGGGAATAGAGGTGGATTCAGACAAGGTTAAAACAATCAGAGAGATGCCTACACCAAAAAATGAGAAAGAAGTTAGAGGGTTCATTGGGCGATTGCAGTACATTAATTGGTTTATAGCCAAGCTCACCACTATTTGAGAGCCCATCTTTAAACTTTTGAGGAAGAATCAACCGATGATTTGGGATGATAAATGTTAGATGGCCTTTAAAACTATTAAGAGTTATTTAATGCATCCTCCAGTATTACAACCACCAAGGCTAGGTAAACTTTTGATCCTCTATCTGGCAATTGAGAAAAAAGCAGTAGGTGCAATGTTAGCCTAAAAGAATGAAGGAAAGTTCGAGCCTGCAGTGTATTACTTGAGTAAAAAACTTTTACCCTACCAGTTCAACTACAGTCTGGTGGAGGAGACATGTTTGGCTATGATTTGGGCAACAAAGAAGCTCTGGCACTATTTTCAGTCTTACAAAATTCAGGTGATTTCTAAACATGACTCCCTTAGATATCTTCAATAAACTCCATCATTTATAGGAAAATTAGCCAAGTGGCTGGTTCTAATCACCGAATTCAATATAGATTATGTGGCGAAGAAAGTAGTGAAAGGGAGAGCTGTAGAAGATTTTTTGGCTCAGAATCCAGTAGATGATGAGCAGGAGTGGGAATTGGAATTTTTGGATGAGCACCTTGGAGCAATAGAGGTTCAAAGATGGACAATGTACTTCGATGAGGCAGTTAATAATAAGGGGGCAAGCATTAGTGTAATTCTGATCATACCGGAAGGAGAGATGATCCCAATGGTGAAAAGATTGGAGTTTGAAGTAACCAATAATTAAGCAGGATATGAGGCCTGCATTTTTGGGCTGGAAGCACTCCAGAATATGGGGGCAGAAGAGGTCATAGTATGCGGAGACTCTATGCTAGTAATAAAATCGGTCTCCAACAAGTGGGAAGTAAGAGAAGATAAGCTAAAATTATACTGGGATTACTCGGCTACTATTCTGTTGTCTTTCACTCAATGAAGATTTGTACATTTACCATGAGAAGAGAATCAAATGGCAGATGCTCTAACTACTTTAGGGTTGACATGAAAAGGGGGGAAACATACAAAAATTAAACCTCTCATTCTTGTGAAGTCTCAAACCCTCCTATTATGAAGAAATAAGATTAATGCTAATTGACCCTACAGAAAAGCCTTAGTTCCATGATTTGTAGCAATATTTGGAAGCGGGATAATTTCCTGAAGATAACGATAAAAAGGAGAGAATGTTCCAGCAGTTCATCAGTTATGATGGGATGTTGTACAAAAGAATGCCGACTGGGGTGCATTTAAGATGTGTTGATGAAGACGAAGCCCAGAAGATTATAGAAGCGATCTATGAAGGGGTGTGTGGACCACATATGAACTAGACAGTCCTTGCTAAGAAAATAACTCGACAAAGGTATTTATGGTTGACCATGGAAGCAGATTGTGTGAAGTTCGTAAAGAAGTGTCATAACTATCAAGTGTATGGAGATGTGAGCCATCTGCCTTCTATGGAACTACAAGGGTTGACTTCTCTATGGCCATTTGCAGTTTGGGGGATTGATATTATCAGAGAAATAAGACCAAAGGCATCTAATGGTCATCGTTATATTATGGTGGTAATTAACTATTTTTCTAAGTGGGTTAAAGCAAAATCATTCACGACTATCAGGGCGAAACAGATGGCGAGGTATATAGAAAAGAACATAATTTGTAGATATGGGTTGCCTCATCATGTTATCACTGATAATGGTGTTCAGTTCAGAGCAGAAACAGCTACTTTGTTGAAAGAATATAAAATTAAGCATCATAAATCATCTCCATATAGACTCCAAGCAAATGGAGCAGTGGAGGCAATAAATAAGAATGTAAAGAGGATCCTAGCCAAAATATTGGAGAAATATAAGGATTGGATGAGTTATCTACAGTTTGCATTATGGGGATATAGAACCCTGCCAGAATGTTGACTGGAGCTACTCCGTATTCGTTGGTATATGGTTGCGAGGCTGTGTTACTAGTGGAGGTTGAGATTCAGTCATTGAGAATTTTCTTAGAGTCTAAAATCTCTAAGTATCAGTCGGTGGAGAGCCGATTGGCACAGTTGACGTTATTAGATGAGAGAAGAATGAAAGTCATATATCACTCCCAGTTGTATTAGAAAAGGATAGCTCGGGCCTATAATAAGAAGCATAAGCTAGGTAAGATCAAAGAGGGTGACTTGGTATTGAAGCTTACTAGGCCAATCATAATTGATCTGTGGTGAAAGTTCAAGCTAAATTGGGTGGGTCCATATCTAGTAAAAAAGTTGTTTTCCAAGGGTGCTTCTATTCTGTCTGATTTGGAGGGAAACGAGTTTAGAGAGCCCATCAACCTAGATAAGCTAAAGAACTACTTTTTACGAAGCCTCACTAGGGAGAAAACCTCAAAAGAGGTTGTCTATGCAAAAATTAGAGACTAAAATAAGGAAAAATAACAAAAAGTTCTGTTAGATTGAAAACCTTAAAAGAGGCAATCCAAGCAAAAGTTAAGGACATGTAAAAGGAGAAGGAGAGAAAAGAATATTTAATTCGAAAACTTACAAGGGCAAGCCAATTAATGACAGGAGATATATCGGAAACAAAATGTATAGTTATCTTGTGCTTAAATTAAATGGAATGGATTGCCTTAGTTATTGTCGAACATTCTTATTACAAACCTTTTAACCAAAAGGAAATTCCATCCAACAAAAAGGAAAATAAAGGTTAAATTTCATGAACTGGTTTTGTTTTCTTTTCTTCTATTGAACACCTTGAGCATTTAATGTTTGCAATTCTCTTGTCCTTTTATTTTTCATAAACTCATCTTTCTTTGTCTACTGTAACTTAGTCCATGGGTTATACTGATCATTGGTAGACTGATCTTCGTCGTAGTCAATGTACCTTTGAATGATTCTGCGAGGCCAGGTCATAACTAAGTTATCCAAAGAGCTCTGAGAGAGGGGCCCTAGTTTGAACCTATGCATTAACCCCAAGATCAACTATTTCTGTCCATATTACCGACAAAGATCGGCAGGATTATAGAAGGTGGCAGAATAAAGGCCGGCTATAAGGACGCAATAAGTGTAAGACCGAATGGTCACCTGATGTAATCTCCACCATGGACATGCCCATTACATCAAAGTATCAGGAAATATGGATAACCAGCTATGAACATCCTCCGATATAGGGTGCAGTCTCCTAGTACGACAATGCTTAGCCTTGTAATATGCAATGTCTCTAGAAGGCTCAAGTAACCTCAATTTTTCACGAAACCATGCTTGTAAAAAATGGTGAATGAATAAGAATAACAGAAAAGTATAAAATGAAGAAAAAATAAGAAAAAGCTAAACTCCAGTAGTAAAGGACTCCCAAAGAATCGCTTGGTTTCTAAAAAGTTATCTAGTCCGATGATAATTTCAACTAAGATGAGAGGAAAGGGATTGAGTCCTGCTCCCACTTGATCCAGAATATGGAGAACTTTTAAATCGCAATTACCAGAAGGAGAAACAAATAAGAATTATGCGTACAGGCAGAGAGCAAACATTTGAGGCCTGTAGACCTCCTTGCTATTCACAGCTATAGTAGATTCCAAGAAAGATCCTATCAAAACTTCAGTACCAAAGATATGGCGAAGGGAAAGGTTAAACAGCCTGGCTAATTGATATTGAATGGAGTGTAAATCTGGAGTTCCAACCTGGGGGATTGCGATCTGACAACTAGAATCCATTGGATAATCCAAGATAGCTTTGAATTCCTTAGACAAGGGGCATATTTCTAGTGTGTTGAACTGGAAGACATGCTTCTGAGTATCCTAGAATTGAGTAATAGCATGGAGAAAAGCGAAATTGATTTTCCTATCATAAAAATATCTAAAAACTGATAAGTGAAACGGCTCCAACTTTGCCTATGATTCACCATCTAAGCTTTTCAAGACTAATTGTAGTTGTTTGAGGATTCTTTCAGTTATGTTGGGAGGTTTTGATAATGTTCAAAAAGAGGAATTGAAGAGTTGTGGCGTAGGAGTGTGTAAATGGGGTATTTATAAGAGGAGTTAAGGATTTCACAGCTGCAGAGGCAATTGCCTTAACGACCAGGCGACATCTCTGTGGGTTAAGGCGTTTGGGCATCGCCTCTTAACAAGAAGGCGATGCCTCTACAATAAGGCGACGCATCTCCAACAGGCAAGGGGCACGACGTTTACGCTACACTAATCAAAATAACTGCTACAAAAATGCAAAATTCAGTTGTCAGAAGAAGAAATTTCTGTAATTAAAATTTCTTAATTGATTCAAAGTTCAATTAAAATAGATTTAAGCTTTGTAGCATTCAATTAGAGCAAAATAAGAGAAATCAAAAATAACAGACAAAGCCAAAATAGTAAATCAACAGTACCAAAGTGATGAAGATAATCTTAGTCTAAAAGGCAGCTAAATCAGTGGCTTCTGCAATCTCTCACTCCTCGTTATCTCTGCCACCATCTTTGTCATTGCCATCATCATTAGTATGCTCCTCCTCTCCATCATCTCCGTTGTTGTCTCCTCCACCATCAGAATGCTCTTCCTCTCCCTCACCATCCTCGTCATCTTCTTTGTAGTTGTCAACCTGGAGGGCAGTGACTTAATGCTAAAGTGCAGTGATCCTAGCCTGACTGGCGTCATCTCGGTCCTGTCCAAGCACAATAAAAGGTAAGAAATCATATAAGCATGCATACATATAGATTTAAGGAAGGGTGCTACCTTCCATTGTTGTGTCACATGCATCAGGAAGTTTCACTGGGCTTCGATCACCCTGCACATATACTCTCCCTAATCTTGAGGTATTGGTAAAATTAATGAATTATTAATACTAACCACTTGTCTGAGTCCATTAGGAAAACAGGGTTTCAAGAAGGAGGAAACTCACATGTGTAGAGGTCTCCGGAATGAACACTGGCTCTAAGCTCTCATCCAATGTCAGAAACTGGTGGGATAGCTCTCTAAAGGGTAGCCAACACCGAGTTAGCAAATCAGGTGTGGCAACAAGTCGACCAGCCACCATATGCGGGATGGAACTGGAGGGCGCTCTAGTAGGTGGAGCTCCAACTAAGGTACCCTCATCACTCTACCTAGTATGGGGATGCTGAGAAGGTCTCTCTTGTGCAAAAGGCCTAGCCCAAAACACTAGTCCTCTAACGGGTTCCTGTGAATGGAAGAATGAGTCAAGAAAATGACATCTAAAATTGAAAATAATGAGATCATATGCTTACCTGAGAGGTCAATGCAAACAAAGGTACCCTCTGTAGAAGATGAGCGCAAACAAAGTCCAAAATCAACTATTGGATCTCTTACAATGATCCTCAGCAGGGTCTCCTTCAGCAGCCCGATCGAGCTCATCTCCCTCTAATAGATGTGTCCAAAAAATTACACGAGGAGGAGAGTAAGGTACTCGTCTTGCTTGAGCACCCTAGTGCCAGAGATAGATCCTCTCACTGAGATACCAAACCCTACAGTTAGGTCCTCGAAGCAGGACTCTTTTCAAAGGCAATGGTATCGAACAGACCATAACTGGTGTCCATGCAGCCTGGGGACCCCATAAATCCGGACATAGTTGTAAATACAATATAGGTAAGCATATGAATTCTTGTTTATATCTTATTAAATTATGGTTTTGTATTTTGTAGATGCCTCATTATAAGTCAAAGTGTTCAGCCTCTTACGGTGTACATGCACACGAGTTAGATGCCTCTTCCAAGCACGACTAGGACCCTACCTCACCACAACTGGGAAACGAGCATCACTAACTCGAGATATCCCGTTAATCAACTCTAGCCCTAATGCCCAGACCTATAAAAGAAGATGTCAGTGAATAATCATGATAATTATAAGGACATGTTAATTAAAAAGAATAAGAGAGGGATACCAGAAAAGCATGCCAAAAATCGCAGAATCTCCTAGCCCCACGCACCACCTCATCCATGCTCTTGTATAACTATGCTAAGGCACAGCTCCCCCGGTCATACGAGGCTACGAGATCTAAGTCTCATAATGGCGTCAAAAAAAGCAGGTCTATAGAGCTGGCGATATTGAGAAAGAGAGCAATGCCCAGCAAGTAGGCCAAAAATGCCCTCACTACCTGGTCAATCTGGCAAGTAGTCGTAGCAGCCTCAACTCACTCCCGAGTGTAATGACTCTGGATGGAATCAAGCTTCATAGTGTGCGTCCCCTTTATATCAGGGATCATGCCGAGAAGCCACGCAATATAAGCCACTCAATCTAGTGTCATCCGGTGAAGGCTCGAATCAAGGGGAACAGTGTCTCTGGTGCAGGCTATGCCAGTGACAGCCGCAAACAAAATAAGATCCATAGTGAACTCTCCGAATGAGAGGTGAAAAGTGTGCATAGTGTTGAACCACCTCTCCATAAGAGCGTGAAGAGGCTGGTAGTCTTTCCACCTTTGTTATGCTAAAAGTGCAAGAATGAAGTCTGAAAATTTGATGTCTCGGATGGGGGCCTTAATCACATTCGGAAACTCATCAAACCAAGCCTGAGCGCCAGTGAAGTTCCCAGCACCCTTGAAGGTGTGCAAATCAAGCTACAGAATAAACAAGGAAGTTGAATTGTCAGTTTACATGAATAAAATTTGAACATTATGCAGGGGACTGTTGAAGAGGCGACGTCTCTTTGAGAAAAGGCGATTGCCCCATTGAAGAGACGTCGTCTCTTCATGTAGAGACGACGCATATTTAGCATCGCGTCTACATATCACCTCAGCACGAGGAGGCGACTACCTCTTTAAAGAAGCAATTGCCTCCTCGAAGAAGCGATCGCTCCATCGAAGAAGTGACGCCTCTTCGTGTAGGAGAACGCGAGCCAATTTCAAAATTTTTCTTTTTTTTCTATTTAATCACATACATTCTTGTTTACAACAATAAATATGCATTTGCTAATCATAACCCGATGATAATTTGCAGGGAACAATGATTGGGTTCGGTACTAACCTCTCCAGAAGTCAATCAGTAGAGATTAGAAGATGAACCCGCTGTGAGTGGGATATCGTCTCCAATAGAGAACCTGAGCGTGTGTAGTGGGTGTACAGGAGGTGGTATAGGGTCCCACTCCAGAAGATCAGGAGTCCGTGCGGCGTCCATAATGGTAAAAGTTTGAAAGAAAGACACAGGAAAGAGAAAGAGAGAAAGAAAATAAAAGGGAAAAGAGAATGGGCTTTTGTATGTATGTATATATATAAAAAAAAGGGCAAAAAAAAAAAGGAAGAGTTTTTTTAGAAAAGAGAGATTTTCTTTGAAAAATGAACTTTTGAAGAAAATGAGGAATTTCTTAGAAAAGGAAAGATTTATAGAAAATAATTAGAATTCGATAAGTGACCTCTCGGGCTTGAGCCCTTGGGTTTAAAAATTCGACAACCCGAATTTAAAAATTCGACCTCTTGGGTTTGAATCCCCGAGGCTGATGACCCAAATTTTGCAGGAGTGACCTCTCCAGTTTGAGCCCTGAGGTTGACCATCCATGAATTTAAAAATTTGACCTCTCGGGTTTGAATCCCTGAGGCTGAAGGCTCAAATTTTGCAAGAGTGACCTCTCAGGCTTGAGCCTCGAGGCTGACGGTCCAGGAATTTAAAAATTTGACCTCTCGGGTTTGAATCCCCAAGGTTGATGGTGTGTATTTCAAGAAGTTACCTCTCGGGCTTAAGCCCCGAGTCTGACAGTATGGAATCTGAAGAAGTTATCTCTCGAGTGAATTTTGGAGATCAAGTATATCCTTTTTATTATTGTTGTTGTTTTTGTTGCGCATGTTGACTTTTTCGAAAATACTTAATTACATGAATTCGAGTTTTTTCAAAAAATCAAGGGGACAAATTATGGACACTCTCAGTTTGATCGGCCCACAATGAAAGCCTAGTGATAAGATAGTGCGAATCTTGAATGCAAGAGAGACCCAAAACCTTATTTAGATTGGACCTGAAAGCTCATAGGCCTAAAAGACCTAGCCTAAGCCCAAAAGACCTAGCATAGGCCCAAAAGACCAAGCCCAAAGGCCACTTTGACCCAAATAAGAGGCACCTCTCAGGGCCAAAGAGGCACTCCCCTCTATGGCAACCACCTTGAAGAGATAACGCCTCTTCAAAGAGGCACCGCCTCTTTACCGCCCACTTGCACAGGCATTAATAAGAGAAATGACAGTGGTGGACAAGTAAGGGGCCCACACCTTACTGGTATGAGTCCATGCACGAGAAATGAGAATTTTGGAGGGAAAATTTTGCTAGAAAAGGTGTGCACATAATGGGGACTTGAGAGGAGGAAGGTAGGATGTCTTGTCAAGGCATGGGGGGCTTAAAAAGAGGATGGGTAGAAGACTTAACAGAGAAGTTGGCTGGTTTACAAAGGGAGAGGACGTTTTTAGAGAGAAGAGAGAAGGATCTTGAGAAAAAAAAGGAAGGAAGAGGAGTCTTTGGCTTAAGAAGTTCATTTTGAAGAAGGAAGAAAGTTTCTTGCATTCAAGGGAGGATCTGGAATCAACAACTAGCCTCTGAAGGCTGAATTAGGAGCCTCAAACTTGTCCTAAGAAGTAAGGGTCCATTTTAAACTATTGAGTTCCTTATTTGCATAAATTCTTAGTTTATTTTCTTGCTTGTTTCTTAGATTCATTGCTTATTCTATTTGTGTTTATAGCATGATCTTTTAATTTCTTAAGTATAAATGTAGGTTCTTTAGTTCTTTGCATTTGATCTTTGCTTTACTTAAGATTTAAGAAATTTGTGAGTGTTCCTGCGTCTGTCTATCACGCCCCTTCGGATTGAGGTGACATTATGTCGCCATTATGTTCTGAGGCGAGGCCTTTTTGAAGAGGCGCCGTCTCTTCAAACCATCAGACTTATGCCTGAATTTATTTCGATTTCTTAAGTGTTTATGCCTACATAATTTCCTTTATGCATTTTTATATTTCTGTATTTTACCCTTTTATGTAATTATTCTAGTAGTTTGTTTAAATGACTCTTTACTTATTTACTTTTAGTTATTTTGCATCATATTTTACTTGTTTCAAAAATTAATTTCATGGTCTCCTTTTATAGGTTTTTATGTTTGTGGGAGAGTGACAATTTTGTTTATTGTAGGAGTTTTAAGATGATTCTTAATCATCGAATATTTATACCCTAATTAGTTCTTGAGTTCGTTTATGCTCGTTTAATTCATTGTTATTTTAATTGTATAATAGGATGTAATCTTTTCTCCTCCTCTATTTCTTTGTATATATTTTGTAAATTAATATTTGTGATGAATGTCGGCTTGTAAACGATGAAAACGGATTAATGTGCAAAGTGTGAATTAACTGTAAAATTGGGAACAATTGTAATTAGCATGTTAATAAAGAAATAATCAAATAATTAAGAGTAATAGAATACAAAACACAAATAGAAGCCAACCGCAAGGTTGGATGGACATTCCCAAAATCCATACCCAGTTTCAGAACCCTTTCTTTGAGGACGATTGCTAGGAACCTCCATGGAATCCAGTTGCCACAGTGTGTCCCGAGTCTTATCTAGGTGACGACTCCATCTCCATTTTAGGCTTTAAGCCTATTTTGTATTTCCTAGTAGGCCTCAAGTCCACACAGTGTCGTGGTCGCCAAATACTTGGACACGCACTAAACCTCGCTGCGCTACAATACATCTACATATATTAATATACAATAAAAATATTAATTATTATAATACTATTTAACTCAATTTTAAATAATATCAATAAAATTAAATTACTTACTAAAATATTAACTAATACCAATGTAATAATAACAATATATTTTAATTGATAAATTATAAAATTTGAATTCTTATAATGATAATTTTCTTATTTTTATATGTTCAATTTAAAATGAAATTTAATATGCATTCCATGTTCTTACTTGTGTTGTAAATAATAATAATTTTCTTTAGTAGTTGATAATAATATTAATAATAATGAAATTAATAAAAATATTTTTTAATAATTTAGATATTATATTCTAAACACAACATATTAATTTATTAAATTAATATTCAATATTATATTTAGTTTTCAATTCAATACGATTTTGATATAGTTTTGTACGATTCTCAATTCGTTATTTAATAAATGTGCAGGTTTAATGTCTTTTAATTCGGTTTAGTATTTTTTTTTTTTTTTTTTTTTTTTTTTGGTTCTGTGTTCAGTCTTAGTTTACACAAGCAAAATTAAAATCAAAAAAATTAACAATAATAAGAAATACATTTCTTTTCAAAAATGAACCAAACGTCCCTAAGTTCACATTAAGCTAAAAGTCACGGAGGCTTGGTGATACTAAGATATGATATTCCCCTAATGTTAACATTAATGGCAGATGAGTGAGGAAAATTAGCATCCATATTGCAGTATTTAAGCTATCACGCTTTGCATCACTATAATCTACCAACTGCACTATATGAGGATATGCAGGCAGAGAAGTAGAGGATTGATTACGTGACATCTGTACATTGTTCAAAACTGACTGCTGTGGAAGCACATTTTTTACCTAGAACAAGGGGGAGGAAAAACATGCAGAAATGGCTGGCTTCCAGCACTCGAGCAAATTTGATTTGATATGGTATGAATGTGCTGGAATCAGCAAACGAATCAAGAAGCAGTCAGTCATGGCAAGAATATTCCCAGTACTTGAACTATCTTGTCACAATTCATTATGTTGTATATATTTAGTCACTTTTTTAAACTGAGAAATTTGAAACCTTGTACTTATCGATTGAAATTGCAAATGAATTTGAAATTTAAATACTTGGAAGTTAAATTCCATAAACATATACAGAATTTACTAATGAATTTCAAATTATATACATGCACGATACATAACGATTACAGTTTTTCCAAACGGATTCTATTATGACGTTCATTTGCAAATAAAATGAAATCCACAAAAGGTTTAGCCAAAGTATGACAATAAAGTAAAAATAGGAAAAGATGGCAATTTTATGAGTGATGACAACAAAAATTTTAGAAAAATACTGATAATATGCCTATAGCAGACAAGATTTGGATGGCAATTCAAGATACCAAGCAAGCATACATAACTAAACAGCATACAAACTAATGTATCATTCATAGTTAGGCCTAACGTTAAAATCTACTTCACGTATGTCAAAATTTCAAATTGATTGATTACTATAGGGTTCGTATCCATACAATTCTTTAAAATGAACTGCTTCATATATTTATACAGGAAATCATCAAAATATAGAAACAATACATCTTTAGGAAAACTTGATGTGCAAGATGTAATATAAGAAATCCAAAACCAGCACAACTTACAAAAATTGGGTGCATATGGCTCCTAAGAACACAAATCCTGAACTTAAGGAAGTTTTAAATTTGATCTAACTATTTTGATTCAATTAATTCTAATCTAATCTCCATAATTGGTAATAATTGCATCAATCTGAAAGAACCATACTGTAAGTTATACATCTGGACTTAGATAAGCATTAGTTGGCATGCTAAAATGGTTCTGTACTTGCATATGGTTCAAATTATTGATTAGGTCCATCCGAACATCTCTAACTCCTGCAATTATCCTCTCTTTTACTCTGTAGATTTACAACATTTCAGAGTTCAAACAACTTTGGATGGTCTCAGTCAAACAGTTTAAATTCAATGTAGCTCACTTAGCCATGTCAGTATGCCAATTATTTGCTAGAAAATTGATGATTCCTAGACCCAAAAAAAAAAAGGAAAGAAAGAGAGCTGCTATGTCTATTATGACATGATGTACTTGCGTGCTCAAATGGGTTCTGGTGGGGAA
Source organism: Mallotus repandus (assembly GCA_949671775.1). Classification (NCBI taxonomy): domain Eukaryota; kingdom Viridiplantae; phylum Streptophyta; class Magnoliopsida; order Malpighiales; family Euphorbiaceae; genus Mallotus; species Mallotus repandus. Next base: position 4,924 of record CATIWM010201015.1, on the reverse strand, counting down.
TGAAAACTGGGTAGGGGGCTGTAAGACGTGTTTGCGAACCCCAACAATAACATGTCCTATACTAAATCGTATAAGAAGTTTTTATAAGACTTATGACTTGTCAATCCATTTTGAAATGTGAACAGTTTGTCTCAGAATCAACTACCAAGAGTAAGAAGAAAACATCAGTTCTATGTAAGGGCTACATTCCTAGCCTATTATGAGAAAACTGGGTTCCTACTATCATACATCTTATATTTGGGCAAAAAATAACAAATTATATAGAGAATAGAGAGATCATCACCCTATAGAAAAAAATAAACCCTTAAATTATGGGCTTACCAAAATATTGACAGTTATTTTGGATCAACTGCCATTGGAGTAATTCGCCTTTTGGCTGGCTTAGTTGAGATGGGTGTACTAACTGAACTTTGCAATTCCTGCTTCCCTTCCTTTTTCTTCTCTACCTCTGTTTCACTGCTATCTGGTGCTATGGAACCATCATCTGTATGTGTCTTAATCACGATGTCATCTGGTTTATCGACGGCAGGGGTACATGTTTCAATCATTATGTCATCTGGTTTATTAGGGGTATGTGTTTCAATCATCATGTCATCTGGTTTCTCAACAATAGGGGTACATGTTTCAATCATTATGTCATCTGGTTTCTCGATAATAGGTCTTTTACTCTCCTGGATTATGCCTTTCTTATGTTCTGCAATAGATTGAAAACATAATATTTAATATGGGAGGGAGAAAATTGATGGACAAACAAGAGTGATACAAATGAACAAATAAAAGCAAAACCTGCCAAGGATACTGGTATTCCCAGTTCGTTGATTCCAAATTCTACCAAAGTACAGAAACCATCTTGAGAAGACACAGCCAAATACTGAGCATTGTATGACCTTCAAGCAACAAAAGGTGTCCCACATTCCAAAAGAAAAAAAATATTACATAATGACATAGCTATCATGCAAAATAATCAGAAAATGGAATACATGCATAGTGCATGGGAACCAAGCTTTTGAAGCTAATTAGGATGAATGACCCCATCAGATTCAGGAGGAAGATGGTTGCAGCAAATATGTAGCTTTCAAGCCTTAGGCATAACACAGTGAAATAAACATTTCAATCTAATGGCTTCTTGAACACATGTGATCCACAAATGTACAGAATGAAGTGATATCCAATATAACAGATTTATACTTTCAGCAGCTGTATAAACCAAACACAAACTTACCATGCAATGTCAGTTATGGCCGCATAGTGAAGACCGGCCAAGATTGCTATTGGTGGAGCACTCTCCGTGTCATAGATATACAGCGAATTTAAAGTTGCCACAGCAAAAATTAGGCGATAAGGAAGCTTGAAGAACCCAGCTGCATGAGTAAATAGATAATTCAGCTTACCAGTTACGAGAATACTTGTTTTATAATGCACTCAACAGGACCAACATAACAGGTACCTGAATGCGATCCCCTCAGACTAAATGTCATGGGACAGAAGCGAACTGCTACAACAGGCTTGCTGGCACCAGGAAGCAGTAAAGCAGGCCTGCATATCATAGTTAAAGGAGCGCTGAGTGCAAGATAGAAATTCAGCTTTCTTAAATCTTAATCCATTAACTGAAATATGTCTAGAAAATACACACACAACTACTACAAAATCACTTTAACAAATTATCACAGATCATTATGCATTCATATATCAGGCTTGATTCCTGATTCATGATAGATAACTAGATACACACAGCAAAGATTGACTTTATAAAATATCAACAGAAAGAAATAATGAGTTCAAGTGCATTTCTTGCCTTGAAAAATCCTTTCGAGAAAATACATAGGTCGTGTTCACTGTGTCAGATGCAGGTGAAGTTTTGTACGAACCTGCAATGGAAAATTTTCTTATTAAACTCCTTTGAGGAAAATATCTATAAAAAATTGTTTAATTAACAAATGTACCATCAAAATCCAAATATAACGATTGCAAATTCATTGCCACAAATGCAAAATTGCAGGCAGCTGGATAGCAAATTCATTGCCATACATAGAAGAATTGCTGGTTGTAGCAAGATGATTAGTTAGCCATTTTGATAATTCCTAGACTGAGACATAACATCAACATACTTGCAACCTCTCACTCAACCATCCTGAAAGAGAATACAAAATAAAGACAATGGGGATGCAAATACGCATCTCCACTTTCCCAACGTACAACGTCATGAATTAGACAGTAAATGTTAAACATATTTCCACGGAGTGAATTGCAATCCTACTATCCTAGCATTCCAGCATTACAAACAAGAATGATCATAACAATTAGAGCAAGGAAGTTTCACCAGAATATTCATTGATATTGGAAACTATTTGAAGTTGTTGCTCCTAAGAACCAGGCAATGGCATAAGATTGTTCTCAAGTTGTCAGCCATGCTACTTGCAACCAGATATGGGAAAATAAAAAGTCAAACAAGTGTTAAATTTGTCATTTATGTAATACAACCATTTTCCCAAGATTGGGATCAAGATATAGCTAAAGAGATATCTGCAACAATAGTTCTCATGGAAAGATTACAAGGAAAGACATGGAAGAAGATAATAATGTATCAGTACTAACAATAACATTTTACTAGACTGAACATATGCTTCAGTTCTTACCTGCTGGCACAACTAAAAATGACCCATCAGGTGACCAGGCTAATCTTCTAAAAAAAGATGGTAATGTTTCATCGTGAAAGAGATGGTTTTTGAAAGACTGCATCCCAAAAAATCCAATAAGATTACTGGAATGAATACAACTATAATCTGCAGCAAACAGACAAATCATGTTATTTTCTGACCTTAGCATCATCTACCAGCTGCTCTGCCTTTGAGATGACATGCTGGCAAACATAATTCATCTTGTCAACACCTTTTCCTTTTGTCTGAGACTTGTGGATATAAACTCGGCAAGTTCTATCTGAACTAAGAGAAGCAACATACTTGGCCAATGGATCCCAGGCCACACCTTGCACATAATGACAATGACCATCCAATATCTGATTGACGGAACCTGAAATTAAGAGGCAAGAAAAACTCTTAAAAAATCAAAGCATCTCAATTCATAGGCAGTGCCATCTTTTGCAATCTTTCTTACCTTTGTTGACATCCCATATGATACAAGAATTATCTACTGATCCAGAGATCAGGAACATACAATCAGGAGACCACTGAAGGTCCAGAACATCTTTGCGATGAAATCTGATCCACAACATATCAAAGAAAAATAAACATAATCAACAATCAAGACAGAATACAACTATAGAGGCCCTTAGATATAAATATGCCCAAGAATCATCAGTTTGACTGCTACTAAAGAAATTCTAGCCTAGAGCTTGCCCCAAGATCAAGCCAACCTGAATAAACAGTTCACCATTTTGATCACCACAAAAGAAGATTCTTTTGTTTATGTTGATTTCATAAATAACTTTCCCTAAATACAATCAGCATGGTGGATTAATTTGATGAATAAGTTATTTTAGGATGAGAATCAGTTTCATAACAAAGCTATGAATGACATGATCACGACTAATGGCTCATTCCAACAAACTAAAATCTTATTAGCAACTGGTGTGTACCACAAAGCAGCTAAATAATACATTCAGAGGGAAGCACTTACGATAAGCTCTTGAGAACTTTCCATGTTTGGCCAGTTTCTGTTGTGTGTAGCTTCCATATGATCATCTCGCCTCCTACAGAGAAGTTAAATTTTTAAGAATACATTATCTGGTTATATCTTCCATATTAATCACCTAGAAAACTGTTAGGTGTGATTTTAGGCTGAAGGGAAAAAGAATTGCAGTGACTGAAGCCATACCATCAGCAGCAGAGGCAAGTTGGTCTCCTGCATATAATATAAAGACTAATGTAATGAATAGAAAGAAAAATGAACATAATACAATTACAGAACTACTTTACAACAGATGCAGCGAGACTAAGTGATCAACTATTTATGCAGACATTGAAGTGAAATTAAGCAAATCAATACATTTTCCAGGTTTTCCGAAATACAGAAAAATGGTAACAGAAAACACTTTCCACAACTGAACAAGGCCTTAGCCTTTCACTATTAAACTATTGAAACCTAATAGGGTAGCTAAATTCAAAAACTGAAACATATGCAATGCATTTGAATCTCTCGAGTAGGTTTTCTTTTGCATTGTTTTCCAAAACTATAAAGGACCCTGTCGATGCATGCTAATTTCATCACTAGACATATTTCACCACTTTCATTGCAATTTGAACATAACAAGTAGACTTGTTTTACACTAAAATATCAAATAAAACAAATTAAGAACTCCACAGCCTCATGTACAAGAAGATATGACTGTACGTAGATATAGATTTCGCATTCATACTGTAACCCAGGTGTATCAAATTTTACTAAAAGGAACATGCACATCAAGGCAACTAATGACCTTTGAAAACAAAAATCCAATTAATGGTACAGTTAGCACAAATACAAAAATAAAAATAAATAAATTACCAGAAGGAGAAAAGCGAAGGGCATTCACAGCAGAACTATGATAAGAAAGGCTATTTTGGAAAGAAGCTGTTGGGACCTTCTTCTGTGCATCTCCTGAATTTATTAACCAAAGCTGAATGTTCCAATCGCCGCAAAAATTAACAAAAGGACAAATCAATTGATTTCTGAAGAGTGAGATTTCAAAGATGAAAACAATAGGAAAATATTAATTGAAATTGTAAGTTGAAAGTACCTTGATGTCGAAATCCGCGCCGCCGGTGGCAAGGAGACCGGAGATCGGGTGAAAGTCTAGGGTTAGGACAGGTTTAGTGGCGTGCCAATTGATCTGCACAGTTCCTCCTTTCATGTTTTTGGGACTCAGTTCTGGAACTACTTGCGCTATGCCTTGTTTGGACAATTTTAAGAATTAGACTCTGAAGAA
>CATIWM010200971.1:0-36474 GCA_949671775.1 Mallotus repandus | reverse complement strand
AATTTGAATTAAACTGAATTAGTTACAGTTCAATGAACTTTTAATTCTAATGATTGAAACCATAAAAATATAAGAAAAAAATTATAGCTGTTAAAATTTGAAATTCAAATTTAATTCTAATGGAAGTGGCTAATAAAAATTTGAAACATGAACTAGTGTCAACCATTTTCCCATGAGGCCATTCAAAGCAATGATAATTTGTTTCCAAATAGAAAAGAGGGATTAGTAGTAAATCCTTTAGAAAGCATATGTAGCTTGCTTAAAATTTTCACATTATTACATGTGTGGCATGGTGGGTCAGAGGTGACTTTCACGAAGTCTACATTTGTCTGCCACTGCTGTTTTAAAACTGTAAGCTGTAAAAGCAAAAATGTCCCTCTATTTCAACATCTCCAAATCAACTAACTAAAAAACCTACAAATATTAGATTTAACTGTTTTAAGTTTATACATAAAAATAAAGCAACCTTCTTTCATCATGTTAATATTGATTCATAAATGGTAGAAGAATTCTCTAAAAAATCTTGGGTCAAAATTTAATTTGTAACAATTGAAATGTGAGTTGATTTACTTTAATATGACAATCAATTGAAACTATTTAATTTTGGACCCCAAAGAGGTGAAAGCAAAATAATTACTAGGGGTGTTTATGGTTTGGTTTGATCGGTTTAAAACTTAAATTTCTAACCAAATCAATAAAGTAAATTTTTAAATATAAGGACTCTTAACCAAACCAAAAACCATTTAAAATTATCCAAACTAATGATATTTAAAATTGATTTGGATGATCAGTTTAGTTGGTTTAATAAAAAAATAAACGAAGAAAATAAAAGCTAAAATTATTAATAATATATCTTGTGAAATCTACTAAAAATACAACAAAATACAAAATTCATATTAAATAATAATAATAATAATAATATCATCTACTTTTTTCGAAGTCCTTAAGTTTCAAAATAACAACCCAAAATATTTTTAAAAAAAATCAAATTTTAATATAATGTCTTAATAAAAAAATTTTAAAAAATATTAGAGTATAACTGCATAATAACTACATGGCACATGATTATGATTTTACAAATATGAAAAAAAATATATAGTATATTACACTATCGGTTTAGTTTGATTTTATTGAATTTTTATTTTTCTAAACTGTAACTAAATAAAAAATTTGGCTTAAAAAAATATTCAAATCATAACCAACTATTAACCACTTTAAATCACAATTTTCAGTTTTGAACTGATTTGAATCAATTTGATTTGACCAGTTTGATTAATTTTTGTGCACCTCTAATAATTACTTGTTCATAGAAAGGGAATAATATATATTGCACCTGATTTACTAGATTAAAATTTTTAATTGATAACGCATGATTTTGATATGATTTTATTTAAAGGATTGAAAATTATTGAGATTTTGATAGCTTTCTGATTTGCTACATAATAAGCTAATAATGCAAAAGGAATTATTCATGGCATGGCCCTGAAAAAAATTTGCAAATCATTTCTTTCTTACCAATGTATTACCATCAATTACTCTATGCTTTAGAACTATTTAGATTTGCTAAAGGCGAATCACTTCTACTCAAACTTGTAATGAGAAGGGTATTGATTGATTAGTATATTATATAATTACATATATATATATATATATATATAGGCCTTGATTGCTCGGTATAAAACTAAAGTTTCAGTTCTCAATTTATAACCTAATAGTTCACGTGATAAATATTATAAAATTGAGATTATACTATTTTTTATCTTAACCTTCCCTTTTTAAAAAAAAAAAAAAAAGTTTTATGTATTTGTAATTGCATTTTTTTTTTTTTTTGGGATCTTTTTGTTAAAAAGGAGACATGCCCAAAAGGCACTCTCTCAAAACAGAAACAATGGTTGATAAAATATTTCTGAGTGTGTAGAATATGGATTAGATTTGTCTCCCCAGCCAAAAAAGCCCACAAAACAGTGAAAATTTGAAAAAAGGGCCTTGACATTTAGGAAGTGCACTAGAGACAAACGGGTGTGTGGGGTCTTCATGATCGATCAAAGGCAACCGTCCTTTCCACCATCATGCTTGCTCCCCTTTCATCATGCCATTTCTCTTATAGGCCCATATTAGTGGAATCATGGCAGCTGAGTCAGCTTAGTAGGCCACATCATTCTTAGGTCCCACTCTATCCCCTTTGGGTTTGGCTCTTACATTTTCCAATAATTTATTTTGTAAGCATCATTGACTTAGGAGGAATTCTAGGTAAATTTTGTCTTCTTTTTTACAAAATAAATTTTATTTTAGAGTAAATTACGATTACTTTTTCGAGATTTGATCAAACTAATTATTTTATTCATACATTTATAAAAGTTAATTAAATATTTTTGATATTTAACATCATGAATTATTTGTATCTCCGTTAGATTTCTTCGTTATAATTTATTAAGTTGAGCTAAAATTATTAATTTACCCATTATATATTTTAATAGTTGTTTTATTTTTATGATTTGAGTTGCACTATCAAAACTTCCATTACAAGGCATCTATTTTTATTTTTTTTAATATTTATATTTTTAATTATATTATTAAAAAAATTAATAATTTTACTAAAAATTAAACTCATAAATTAAAATTATTATAAACCATAAACAAGATCAAGGCATCCATTTTTTTTTTATTTTTTTAGTATTTATATTATCAGTAGAATTAATTAATAAGACTAAAAATTAAACTCATATCAAGAGTTATTTATTTTTTTACATATTATTGATATTAATATTTTTATTTATTTTTTAAATAAAAACTAATTAATAAAATTTTTAAATTTTTATTAATTTTGTACCAAGGTCCAAGAGTTATTTATTTTTTACATATTATTAATATTTTTATTTTTATTTATTTTATTAATAAAAATTAATTAATATTTTTTAATAATTAATAAATTTTTTAGACACCAATCATTAATGAAATTAGTTATACTTAATATAAGTTGAATTTTAATCATAAATTAATTTTTTTTTGTTAAAAAGAAAAAAATAAAAATTGCATCACATTCACCCCCATAACTGTCGTCTCATTCACCACTATCACCGTCACTTGCAAAAATTCGTCGCCTGCTCACTTCCTTTATCAAACTCCTCACCAATTTGCCAAACCATCGCCTAACGCCTCCACGCAAGTGGCCCAACCTCGCCTGCTTCTTCTCGCGAAGCTAAATCTCCGCTAGCCGCTACAGCTCCTGCCAACCCTTTGTCGGCCTCTACCTACTCCCCTTCTTCAGTTGCATCTTTACCCCTTCTTTAGTAGCATCACGAAGTAGCGGAGCTGTTGCTTTCTCCCTTGCCATCGACATGATGGAGAAAAGAAGAGAATCGCGAAGAGAAGAGATGAGACGGAGAAGACGATGGTAGTGACCACCGCCGCCACTTCCTTAACCGCTGCCAAATATTTGGTTTTGGTTAATATTACTTCTAATTTTGGTTAGTGCTAGGTTTGTGATTTTGGTGCTGGATTTGTGATTTTGGTTTTGATTTATCAATGTAATTTTGGGTGTTGGATTTGTGATTTTGGTTTTTAATTTTGATATTGATTTGTGGCAGAGTGGTGGTGGTGGTGTTGCTTTGTCGGAGAGTGGTGGTGATGGTGGTTGGTCTGCGGTCTGGATGAGTGGGTGAAGGAGAAGCGAGGGTACAGATGAGAAGTGATGAAGTTTCAAGGGGTTAAAATGATATTTTGTTCTTAATCAAATTTGCATTTTAGTCACTGAACTATATATACATATTAATCAGTCCAAATTCTTATTCAATTAAGGGTAATTTTGGAATTTTTATAATTATTGACACTTTTGACCACTATTTATTCCTTTGACTAACAAAATATTCTTAAATTACTTAACGGAGGCGGCAAATAGTTCACAGTGTCAAATGTCACGAGGTATTTAATTGATTTTTACAAATGCATGGACAAAATAGTTAGTTTGGCCAAACCTCAAGGGAATAATTGTAATTTACCCTTTATTTTATAAAGAGAAAATTACATAAAAATCTCTAACCTTTTACACTATTTACAAATAACACCGTAATTTAATTTTACAATCAATTTTACCCACAATATTTTAAAAGTTTACAAAACTAATCCTCCGTTAAAATTTCTTTAATGGACAGTTGATGTGTCCATTAGAGGGGCTCATTTTCTGATACGTGGGACCTGTAGGTGCTGACTGGATTTAAGTAATTACATATAGAACTCTAACCTTTATTAAACTTGCAAAATAAACCCTAACACAAAAATATTTAAATAATTTTAATTAAAAATTAAAAATTTATTAAAATTATTAGAATAATTTTAATAAAATAAATAATAGAAATAAGTATGAAATTTAATGCTTTATTATTAATAAAATATTCTTAAATATTTAAAAATTTTCTAAAAATTACAACACATAATTTAACATATACTTTAAAATTAAGAAAATATAAAAATATGAAAATTCAAAAAAAATTACTAAAATGGATAACTTATTAGTGATAACTAATGAAATTATTTTTGTGATCAATTTCACTCCAATTTGATAAAATTAAAACTAAAACTAATCAATACAAAATTTATTTTTATTTTTATTTTATGTATTTTATTATAAAAATTTTCTTACTGTATTTTTTTGAATTTTTAATATTTTTATAGTCTTAAACTTTTCATATTTTTTAATTGTAAAAGCACATATAATAAAATTTTCATAATAAAATACGTAAATATAAAGATAAAAATAAGTTTTTATTTTTTATAAAATAGTTTTAATTTTATCAAATTGGAGTAGAATTTATCTCAAAAATTTTTTTATCAATTTTTATATTTTTATATATTTTAAATTTTAAAATATATGTTTAATAATGTTTTATTTTTTCAAAATTTTTAATATTTAAGAATATTTTTTTTAATAATAAAGTATTAGTTATCAGTAATAGATTATCCATTTTAGTACTTTTTTTGAATTTTTATATTTTTATATTTTCTTAATTTTAAAGTATATGTTAAATTATGTGTTGTAATTTTTAGAAATTTTTTAAATATTTAAGAATATTTTATTAATAATAAAACATTGAATTTTATACTTATCTTTATTATTTATTTTATTAAAATTATTAGAATAATTTTAATAAATTTTTAAATTTTTTATTAAAATTATTAAAATATTTTATGTTAGGGTTTATTTTGCAAGTTTAATAAAGATTAGGATTCTATATGTAATTATTTAAATTCAGTCAGCACTTACAGATCCCACGTGTTAGAGAATGGGCTCCACTAATGGACACATCAACTGTCCATTAAAAAAATTTTAATAGAGGCTTAGTTTTATAAATTTTTGAAATATTGTGAATAAAATTGATAGTAAAATTAAATTATGGTGTTATTTACAAATAGTGTAAAAGGTAAGGATTTTTTTTGTGTAATTTTTCCTACTTTATAAAATAGACAAAAAAAAAAAAAAAAAAAAAAAAAAAAAAAAAGCAAAATAGAAAGCAAAGAGACAAAGTCGAAAGTGGAAACCGTTTAAAAAAAAAAAAAAAAAGCGAAGAAGCTTCATTGTTTAGATTCACTATAATTTTCTACTATTTTCTCTCCCCAAACGGTACTTTATTTATCTACTCTCTCAATATGACTTGCAGAGTTTTCAGTGTTGTAGGTAAGAATTTAGCTGATCGTTAGTATAATTTTGTTGTTTAGCTTTTTGATTTTCCAGAGGTTTTGAATTTTCATTTATGTATCTACATTTGATGAAAATGTGGATTTCATCATTGAAATGATAAGATCGATGGCGTTTTGTCTGTTGAAGTAGTCATGTTTTCACATGCTCTGTTTTTGAGCTCAGTGAGAAATTTTTGTGTTTGTAATTGTGTGTCTGTATTTATTGAATCGAGTTTAATACTTTTATTTATATGTAATGATGCAGTTTCTGATTGTGAGATCTTTGTAGAATTTGCATGCGTAGTGAAGTGAAAATTCTTGTGTTTGAATTTATGCAATGCTGTGAATTATATCTATATAATACTGATCATACATTAAAAAAAATAAATAAGGAAAATGGATTGTTGTTTGTTGAATTGTGAAATGGATACTTTATGTATACTGTCTATATATTGAACTAATTCAACCTTGATGTCTGAGAACTAATGTATTAAAGCTGAATAACAAAGAGTATTGTGTCAATGGCATAATCATCGGGATGGACTAGTTTTGTAGCTCTTCTTTAACATGTGGATACTATATTACTAGAACGCAAAGGTTCTTAAAAGCTGGAAACTTTCTTATAATGCAGTAGCTGATGTTTCTTAGATTGAGAATCTTATGCCATCTCTTATAATCCCAATTCCAATTATCGTAGGCCATTTATTGAGCTTGTTTTAGTTGCATGCTTCAGTCTGCCAAGTTTGAAGTTACATTCTTAGACATGTCAATGTGTTGTTGATGATTTTTCTCTTAATCTTCATTTCCACATTTTAAGTCTAAGTCTAAACTGCTGGCCTTACTGACAGGTTAAACTTCACCAAACTAGGCTCTAGGCTCAGCTTTGCCACAGAACACTATATCTCTGGACACTTGGGGCATTAATGACTCTATCAGACAAGTTTATGACTCTAGAGAATTACTTGAGGCTTTGGAACCTAAGACCCATGTGCAGGTGATACAAGTACGAAGTACCTGTACTTGGGCTATTTGTGTGGTAATGTGTCCTTTCTTTGTGCAATGGTGCCTTTGCTGGTGCATTCTGTTGGGACAATTTTGGACGTCCACTCTTTCTCATAGATCAGAGCAGTATCAAGGTGGGAGCATTTGGTCCATGAATTGGCCACAAAAGTATGGATCAGCTGTAAGCAATGATTCTAGAAATGGCACAGTCAAATATGCCAAACCAATGGAATTTTCATCCCTGTCAAAGGGTTCTGTATCTTGTGAGGACCTAGAAGGAGTCGGGTCATTTAATACCACCTGCTTGCTAAAGTCAAACTTTTATTTAAACTCTGATATTTACATATATGGTACAGGAAACCTGGAAATACTGTCCCATGTTTCAATTGTGTGTCCCATGGAAGGCTGCATGATTACTTTCAATATGACTGGCAATGTTAACATTGGTCAATATGCATCTATTAGTGCTGGTTCAGTTGTATTTGCTGCTGCCAACTTGACCATGGAACATTTCTCTTCTATAAATACAACTGCCTTAGGGGGGGCACCACCTGCTCAAACTAGTGGTACACCAGTTGGGTATGATGGGGCTGGGGGAGGCCATGGTGGCCGAGGTGCTTCCTGTCTGGCAAAGAATAAGACAAATAATTGGGGAGGGGATGTTTATGCTTGGTCAACATTGGCTAAGCCATGGAGCTATGGAAGTAAGGGTGGTGGCACATCTCCTGAGAATAAGTTTGGAGGGAATGGTGGGGGACGTGTCCAGCTTCAAGTGAAGGAGATACTATACTTGAATGGGTCTGTCACTGCAGAAGGTGGGGATGGGGGACTGAATGGAGGGGGTGGTTCTGGTGGAAGTATATTTGTACATGCTGTAAAGCTGTGAGTACACTCTGCCTACAAATTATATGGATATGCTTATTTTTCTTGGGTAATTTATGATACTGTCTGGAGGTTAATGCCTGCTAATACAATGCAAGAATCATGGTTAGGGATTACAATAACACCTATACAAATTTTCCGTATAGTTCTTTTTGAAGTAGAAAATCAGGATATTTCTGCTTGGGTTGAAGCATATATTGACACCATATTGCCCTTACCACTGTGAGTATATGTGTTTGTCTAATGAATCTCATAATACACACCCATATTTGTTCATCGGCAGGTTTCATAAAGTTCAATTACAAAAGTTAATTGGAACGAAAGATTTTTTATTCTTTCGTCAAATTTAGAGAGAGAGAGATATGATGGCCATTGGTTAGTGTTTATAAGTGTTGCATGAGACAAGGCCTTAATTGAACACTCTGACTTGCTTGAAGTTCAATTTCCTGTAAAATGCACATTAGTGACCTGTTGCAGAAGGCAGCTTATTACAGCTTCATTTCCTAATGGATGCATCATGCATTGCAATTGTAATGAATCTCATTCACACTTATTCTTGCATTATGGAATGACTTTGTGAACTTGGAACCACCTTTTGGTATTGTCGATTGAACTTGGAGCCACTTGGTATTGACAATTTGAAATTGGTTATGCCTGCATGCATTCGAGAGTTTTGTTGGTTTAAAATGGAAACCATTCAGGTAGAAAAGATGAAATGTGTTTTTTTTTTCTCAATTCTTTTTCCTGTAATGTTTTTGAACACTTGGTTTGCAAAGGATGCACTTATTTCCAGAAGTTTCTCTTCATTTATTGTGGGGCAAAATAGTTTTCTTAGTTTCCCTAAGGGGTTAAAATTTAAGGGCTTCCAATGGAGTGTCATTGACTATTTCCAGCTTCATTTAAGGGCATAACGTTCTTTAGTATTCTTTGCTATTTTGTGTTGGACTGGTTTTGGATACCTTATTATCTATTATCTATTTGCAAAACCTCACTCTTCTTTCTTAGAATTTTTTTTGTCTTTTTATAAAAAATACCTTGTTTGGAATGGGCATTTAGCTGACCTTCCTTGACTACACTTGTTGAATGATTTTCACTCTCTCTGTGGGATAGCTCCTGAATTTTTTTTTTTAAAAAAAACCCTCAAAATCAAAAAGAAAAGAGAAATTTGGCCATCTGTCCTCAGTGGGAGCACTGAAGCTGCTTTCTCCTGGTCATCAGTCTTTTATCCCTTGTCTGGCTGCTGTTTTAGAATCTTGTGGTTCCTATAAAGAAGCTTGTAAACTGCTCAAATCCATTTCTTACAATTGCCTTCATGTTTTTACAATGTGTAAAATAGTAATAAAATTGGTTTAGTGTTTCCCTCAGCCTTTAGAAATTATTTGACCACTTTCTATTACATGAAAATTTGCAAAAATTTGAATGATAAAATATTTAGAATTAGACACTATATTTTCTGCCCATTATTAGTTTGTGCATGCTTAATACATTTTATATTGCTAGGATTATGCATTAGATTTATTAATTCTATTTGTGTAATGTTGAATTACACAGGAAGGGGTATGGTATTGTTAGCGCAGCAGGTGGGAGGGGAAGAGGTGGAGGTGGTGGTGGGAGAATTTCTCTTGATTGTTACAGCATACAAGAAGATGTAAAAGTTACTGTTCATGGTTTGTACTGATTAAAACTGTATGTTTGGTATGATTAGCATTCACTTAACTGCTAAACATATAATTCTTTCGTATGATTCTCTGACATGATTTATAAACATTGAAAGTAGATGCTAAAGTTTTTGTTAAAAGGTGCAAATATTCAATAAATTCTTTATTCCTGGAACCTTGACTGTGGTTGCATATGTTGTTCATGCTTGATCTTTTTGATTGTAGTTTACATGCAACTTTACAGCCATGGGTTGTGCAATTTGGTGCATGCTTTTAGTAGTATATTTGCTTAGGTATGTGTTTGATGTGACAACCACCACCATTGTGATTCCAAACTGAGGACATTTCTCTGTGTTCTTTTGGATGTGACCTGAATTATCACTGTCTGTCTTCTCCTGAATTATATTTCTTGTCTGTGTCCAGTCAATATGTCTTGTATTTTTTCTTTTACTCCTTGTAATTGTAAAATGCTTGCTTACGGGTCTTATCTATTTGTCAGCAGAAAATATATTTATTTTTATGCACTGTGATCTTACAGAGTTTTTATTTTTTTAAGAACTGGTGCTTTTACATCCATCTTGTAAGTTAACTTTATTCTTTTATGGAGGCAGGTGGGCCTAGTATTGGTTGTCATGCAAATGCTGGTGCTGCTGGTACATTCTTTAATGCAGATTTACTGAGTTTAAGAGTTGGCAATGATAATGTGACAACAGAAACAGAGACCCCTTTGCTTGATTTTCCCACAACACCTCTCTGGTCAAATGTTTTTGTGGAGAATAATGCAAAAGTTTTGGTGCCACTTCTTTGGACTAGAGTGCAGGTTTCCTGATATTTTCCTTCCTAAACAAATATTGCTATTTGCATGAATTGACAATGTTTATTATATATTATGTGGTAAAGAGGGTTCAAGGTTTTTGGGTTCAAGATTTTCTAACAATTACCTATATTGCCTCTGGAAGCTTATTTTCCAGGAATGCATTAATCTCTCTAGTGAAGCTGCATGCAGGAGCTAACTCTTAGATACTGTGTCTCTCTTATCGTCATTACTTTTATTGGTCATTAATGGCCCAAGTTTATTGAGAGATGCTACCCAGTACATTACACTTTGGTCTTGGAGTCCACATGGACCAAGGGTGGATAGAACTGTAAATGGCGAATTTTTGACCATGATATCCATGCCATCCAACTTTTTACTGTATTTTGATATCACATGCTTTAAAAGACTTCAAAATTTGTTTGATTGGTGGAGTTTACTTTATATGTATTACTGGCATTCTTGTGGCAGGCTTCCCTTTTATATTTGTAGCTAGCATAATTCTTTCTCTCTATCCTGCTCCTCTGTTGCAGATCATGAATCTTGTCAAAAGAACTAGCAAATAAGTTTTCATTTTTTACCCAAGTTCCTTAGGACGGTGCCTTTTTTTTTTTTTTTTTCATTTTTGGAGCATGATTTAATGAAGTAAAGCATTGCTCTAAGTTCATTATAGAGTTTGGCTTGAGATTTTTAGCTGTCTTTATTATTAAAAAGTGTGTTACAACTAAATGAAGATTTCCTATTGCAGAGGCCTTAAGCTTCTTGGGTATTTGTTCTTCTGGAATTCACATTGTTGCCACTTATGCAGTTGTTTCTACTAATTTACATATTAACTTTGTTTAAGCAATTTCTGCCATGATTCATTATGTCCCCTCATGCATCTTCTTTTTTCCTTCTGTGAAATAATGTTTTTGTTCCTTGCTGCTTAATGAATTTTTCAGCCTGCAGCTTATATCTTCTATTTCAATGTGAAGGTCAGAGGCCAAATTGGTGTATATCGTGGAGGCAGCATCTCCTTTGGATTGTCTGCATACCCAGTATCAGAATTTGAACTTGTGGCAGAAGAGCTTCTGATGAGTGATTCTATAATAAAGGCATGTTTGCTGCAGAATTGTGACTTTTCTGCTGTCTCTGTGAAGTACAGTTCATTAATTTTTATTTCATTTTTGATAACTATCACTTATTCTTGATAGAGAAGTGACATCTGATATATTAGGATACTGACTTAGCTTATGTAGTTCATAAAATGGAAAGAAAAGAGACCTGATTTGTGTGACAAAATTGACTGAAGTTACTCACGCATGCACATAATGACATCACACAATGCATCAACGAATACCATATCATTCAAAAATAGATATATAACAAATGATAATGTTTTCAATTGCAACTTCTTTCTTGCAGTCATATTTAGCACATGTAAACATTTGTGTTCTCTTTTCATGAAGAATATGAATTAAGTTCTATGCATTAAACTTAAAAAAGTTATGTGTCATTTTGCATTAATAATCTATGATGTTTCACTTCCAAAAATGAAGGTTTTTGGCGCATTTAGGGTTGCTGTGAAAATGTTACTCATGTGGAACTCCAAAATTGAAATTGATGGGGGTGGAAATACTGTTGTTACCGCTTCCATCCTCGAAGTCAGAAATCTGATTGTTCTACGGGTATGATAGTTCAAATATCATCTTTTTTGACTGACTACTATTCTCTCCATAACATATGCCATGCCTATAATTGGAAATTGATGTTATTGTGTTGATTTCATTTAATCTTTTCAGGCTAATTCTGTCATTAGCTCAAATGCAAATTTGGGTGTATATGGGCAGGGGCTACTGAAGTTGACAGGTCATGGTGATGCAATCAAGGGCCAGCGACTTTCTCTCTCTCTCTTCTATAATATAACTGTAAGTCATTAGTATATAGAGGCGTCTCAATACATTTATTTGAACTCCTGTCCTTGCTTGCTTTTTTTTTGTGATATTTTTCTTTTTTTAATTTTTTTTATGTTGCCCTTTACTATATTATACTAGGAGAGTGACCCACAAGCAAATTCAAGTAATTCAAACCAACAAAATCTAAATCAGATTTAGGGTTGAACTTCGACCCTTTGTTCAATGAACCAAGGAACTGAAGATGTATAAATCTTGATCATATGATCAGAATAACATGAACCAAAGCTTTGAATTGAAGATGCCACACCCAAGAACAATTTGAGTTTTTGATTAGTGGTTAGTTAAATTTTGAACACCACAATGATGATCTTGATAAGTTCACAAAAGAACATATAAAAAGGTCTCTATTTTATCACTTAAATCAATGTTTTCTATTCTGCCTTTAAAGGTTTCTAGGGGTATATATAGAGAGCATATGACTTAGATAACAGTTAGTGCTAACTAGACTAAGAAATAAACTTCTATTTAAAACAACCAAATCAAAATAGGAAATAGCCTTCTAATGAAAGACTAATCTGAATAAGATGACATTGGGCCTTTTTAAATATCATGAACTTCATCCCACTAACACCTATTATAACTTAAAACAATAAACTAAGCCCATTAAATACAATGATAACCAAATGGAATAATCAGTGCACATGGCCTGCCAAACAAAAGAACAAGGTCCTTGAAAACGGCTGAATTAGACTTAACTCTCTAAATAGAAGTTGTAGCCTTGTCTCTTAGCTTTCTTCAAAATTTTAAATGTCTCTATCCGAGTTCTAGAGTGAGTTATGCTGAAAATATTGAAGAATGCTATATAGGTGCAAACTCAAAAAACAAGCCTTGCATGCGATCTGCCTGAAATCATTCTTGGACTTGAATCATGTGAATGGTCTTGAAGCCCTATGTTTGAATTCTCATTTGGTGCATTTGTCTTGGCCCAACTTTCCTCAATCAGCCTTATAGTGTCTCATGGATCCTTTTAGATTTAGCCCTTGTAATAAGATTTCCATTGATGTCAAAAGAATTACTTTAATGTTGCATTCCATCATATAGTAGAATGTTAATGGCTTGATCTTGGTTTTTCTGTGTTTAAGTACTATATATTCTGAGAGATGGCTATAGGTGCATTAAGTTAGTCCAATAGATTTGCTGTAAGCATAAAGTTAAGGTAAACTTTGATCCAAGAGATATATATCAGTTGGATGGAGCCCTATGTGAAAGCTACAAAACCAACAAGGTCAGTTGCATAGGACCTAATAAATTGCTTTTATCATACTAATAGAAACTGGAATCATAATGAATCTGTGGATTCATTTCCTCAAGTCCCTGAAGCTGAATGTGAACTTTTATTCCCTGTTCAAGGGTCAGCAATATTATTAAATTGGGTGAATATCACCAACGTACAGAGCCCATCTTTGTTAAAAGTAAAGAGAACTGTGGCCTCAGTCCATCCTCTCTATTTTTGTCTCTTTTTCATTTTCTTCCCAATTTTTAATTGTAAGAAAAATACCATTTTTTAAATCAGAAGAATAAACATAAAATGGTACTTTACGTTGAAATAGCATTTATCGCTTACAGATTTCAAAGTGCGCTGGTCTATATATATATATATATTCTCATATATTTAGGTAACACTGTGGACTTCAAACGATTTTTAATTATTCTATGCACACCAGGTGCCAGCTGTACTGCTGTTTTGTGTTTTATGAATTTGTTGGTGTTAGAAAACTATGAGAAGTGTTTTATTAACTGCTATGGATGAGTGGCATTAGATCTTAATGGATGTTGACTAGTGTTTCCATTTAGCATGAAATAATAATAATCTCAGGGGGTGCATTTTTTGACATGTAGGGAATAATGAGTACATAATTAATTTTGATAACAAATAGTAAGGTTAGATTGATTATTTTTCCTTTTTTTAGACTTCTCTTAAGCTTAATGTGGCTTTGTCCTTGTCCTATTCTTCTGTCTCTAGTAATGCCAATTGTGGTATTATGTTCTTGTGGTTTGTTTCATAACAATTAATTACAACTTGATATATGTCGCTTTGTCGCAGGTTGGACCAGGCTCATTATTACAGGCTCCATTAGGTGATGATGCTAGCCGAAGTGTGTGAGTATGAACTTTTTTTTGAGGCTTTAGGATATACTGTCTCTTTGCAAGTAAAATTATGAGATTTCCTTTATATCTGGATTCTCTTTTTTCTGCTGTAGGGTCACACAATCACTATGTCAGAATCGGGCATGTCCAATGGATTTGATAACTCCTCCAGATGACTGTCATTTTAATTATACACTATCCTATTCACTTCAAGTAAGAGTTTCTTTAAAAGTAGGAGTATTCCAGATTCTAATACATTTTGTGTCTCAATCGATTAAGCAGCAACTTTCTTTTGGATTCTAACCTTGCTTATAGTCAGTTATAACCCACCATAATTTCCTCATACACCAACAACAGTTTTGGAATTTGTTTTGTTATGTGGAGGTAACTCCATGGATTTTATTTTGGCATTCTTAATTCTTAGGATGCAGGGATACATTAGTAGTCTAACCTTGACATAATTTAGAATATGTCATGATGTGTCACATTGATTGCAAATATAATAGGTAACTGAGACATGCTCCATCACTTATTCCTGGTCATATGGATTTTGGATGGTAACATTTCATTTTTGGATGCATGTTGTTAAGTACATGCTACATGTTTTTTATAAAGTTTGTGATTTTTTTTCAATAATTTTTGAGAAAATAAATCCATTGGCCTCTCTTTGTTTTAGAAGTTATAAACTAAGATGATTTATTGCATGCCAAAATGGTAGAAGAAAAGGAAATTGAAATTGTTGCATTTTTTTGTCACGTTTTATGAGAGAGTTTATTTGTGTTTGTGAATTTTTGTTGGAGATTTGGCATGGTAACAAAAATTAGGTTGCTTCCTCCTTTTTGTGCCACCCCTTTATTTTTGAATAGAATAAGGGATTTTACATGGTAGCCAGGAATGGAGACGAATGATTTAGGCATAATACTAGAACTAAGAGCATTGTTATCCTTGAAGGTGGTGAGTTGTTTAGATAATTTTACATTACTGGTAATCTTGGAAATATATTTGGCCTGTCTACAAGAGAAAGCAAAGGAATAATCAGTGAGGAATCCTGTCCTTGATATAAGGACATAATTACAAGTCTCTTCTTTTAAAAAAGTAACACTTTTGGCTCCTAATGTTAAAGTCCACTTAAGAAAAGGATGTCACAGTGGATTGCATCTAAAAATTCTAAAGTCCACTTCAGCATTTTTTTGTAATTGTTTTTATCTAATAACAAGACATATTGGCTTCTGCTTGCATAGCCTACTTTGACTTGATGGATTACTAATGTTTCCTCAATTGCAAGGGGCTAAGCTTGTTGGGGTGCAAAATGAAAATGATTTTTAAATCTCACTGCCCATTGAAATATTTTGTAAAAAGTTCAAAATCAAATTAGGGAGTAGCACACACTAGCATGGGACAATTCTAGAGGCATATGACTATTTTTTAGCCTTAACTGCTTTTTAGGTTTGAGTACAACAGCCTCTTTGATCAATTTGCCCAAATTTATATCTTAGGTGTCCTTATATTTGTTAACTAAAATTTGACACAAGTTGGTTATGGTCCTTTCATATGAGAGGTATGCTAGCTTAGGAGATTTAGAACTCAATCTTAGGTCGTTATACAACTTTAAGCTTTTAAATTTTTTGGTTCTTTGCCAGTTAGCAGATACACACTTCTATAACAACCCAATTTGAAATTAAAAGTCAACGATAGATTTGATGCTAACTGGACTTGAGAAAGTGCACAACTGATGCAATGAATAGCTCCATTGGAATACAATCCACAAATTGATGATAGAACATTTAGCCTATTGACTTTTAGTCTACTGTTGACTTCTAATTTCAAAGTGGATTGTTCCAGATGAGGTTTGGATGGAAGGTTAAGGCTTAAACGTTAAGCTCTTATTGGAAGCTTAATGAAAATAATTGTCCTAAATATCTTGGAATAATTTTCTGCCTTCCATTCTATAACTTGCTGTCCATAGGTTTGTATCTATTTAAGATCCCATGAATTTGTCTTATCCAATTTGGCTGTATTTTCAAAATCATTGCCAAGGTATTTAATAAATGTCAGTTTTGTACTGGCTTTCTATGAAGTTCTAGGCAAATTTGGATTAGCCATGTGCTTGTTTTGGGACAATACTATTAATAGATACTGGCTTAACTGCATCATAAAGGTAAACTTGGCCTAATGCAGGATTAATTGTGGCATACTGTTATTCTAAGAGCTGAAGCCTTTGTCTCTAAGGGTGTTTGACATAACTATTGGGGTGTAGCTGATAGCTGTTTAGTTCCGGATAGTTATAAAATAGCGTTTGGTTAATTTTTTAATATGGTAGCTTATAGCTATTGGAATGCCTATTAGCTACTGTTCAGATTAGCTCCAATTTGGAGCTTTTCATGAAAAGCTTCCATATATTTTAAATATATTTACTTAATTATCCTTATCTATTTAAATTAAAATAATTACTATATCCTTAATATATATATATATATATATATATATATACACACATACATACACACACACACACACACACACACATATACATATACATGATGTATGTATGTTTCTTTTAAAAAAAATACTAGAAATATATTATTATATAGTTTTATTGCATTTAATTATATTATTTTTGATATTGAAAAATTATAAAAGTAAAATATTCTTAAAACTATGTATAATTGTATACAATTGAACATGTAAATAATGAAATACCAGTGAATGTAAAATTTGAGAATTCTAAAATAAATAACCAATATTTATCATAGTCATTAAACATATAAACATCAACAGATGTAAATAGTTTTACCAAACAATTAATGTTAAGCAGCTACCATCAACAGCTATCAGCTAACAACTTAGCCAAATAAGTCCTCTGATATATTGGTGCTTCTCAAGGTCTTTATTCTTCTATTGGTACTACTTTATTCATTTTTTGGAGGATTTGTGAAGTCTCTTTGTTGGAGAAGCAGCCATTGAAAATGGGGATAGTTCTTTGAGTTGACTATGCATCTTATTATCCATTTATTTTCTACTTTCTAGTGCTTTTAGGGGTCACTTGGCCTAGAATAGAATTGGATTAAACTGCTATGTTTTCTGCTGAACAAACAATCTCTCTTTTGTATTGGCACAGATTGAAAGCCTTCGCACTTAGTTTGTTCATGACATTTTCATGAATTTATAATTGTACTTGTCGCTAGTTTTAGAAACTTGAGAAAATTTTCCATTATGTTTGAAGAATTGAGATAATTATTTGTACAATGGTATCCTCAACCAAGTAAACATCATTAATCATTTTATATTGTAAGTTTATGCTTTCTATTTCTGTATGTTACAATTTAAAATTTCCACGCTTATTTATTGGTGTATAACCTTGATTTCCATATTGTTTTAAGATTCAGCATCTCTTCAGATGTTTCTTCCACTGAAATATTTATAATCTGGTGCTTATGCTTTTATTGATAAAACATAAATGTCAACTTTGACTTTTGACAGATTTGTCGTGTTGAGGATCTCCTTGTGAGTGGCATTGTTACAGGAAGCATTATCCACATTCACAGAGCGAGAACTATCATTGTTGATGCCAGTGGCTTGATAACTGCATCAGGACTAGGTAGCGGATTGTATTACTCCCAGCACTATTCTCTTTTCATTTTTCTTATTCTCCTTTTCAAGTCTCAGCACTTTGTATCCTCTGAAGGTCATTGTACTAAAATACAGTTCTTTTAGGGAAAGTTTATGGTTTTATGTTTATGATTCTAACCATCCAAAGTTTGTATATTTCAGGTTGCAGTGAAGGTATTGGAAAAGGAAACTATTCTAATGGAGCAGGCAGCGGTGCCGGGCATGGAGGACGAGGGGGCTCAGGATGTTTCAATGGGATTGTGAGTGATGGCGGTAACAAGTATGGAGATGCTGATCTTCCTTGTGAGTTAGGAAGTGGAACTGAGGGTCCTGATTGGTCCTATGGAAATGTGATTGGAGGGGGAATGATCGGTAATGTTCCCATAAGTCACAAGTTTAATTAAACAGTTCCAAAAATTCCTTTTTAATTTTTGCCTTTGTTGTACATAACTAAGGCACTTGAATTGAATGTTTTTGAACAATAGCTGACATCTCTATGAATGTTTTCTGTCATTTGCTTTTTTGTCTTCCAAACTGCATGCTAACATGATTCTCAATGATTACAATTTTTTTTTTTTATGTTTGTTAGTGATGGGCTCCATCCAGTGGCCATTGTTAAGGCTTGATCTTTATGGATCTTTGAAGGCTGATGGTCAAAGCTTTGATAAAGCATTAGTAAATCATAATGGTTCTTTGATTGGTGGACTTGGTGGGGGTTCTGGAGGGACAATCCTTCTTTTCCTTCAAGAAATTATGCTTGCAGAGAACTCGTGCTTAACTGTCCTTGGGGGGAGTGGTGGCCGTCTTGGTGGTGGTGGAGGTGGCGGTGGGAGAGTTCATTTTCATTGGTATAGGATAGATAGTGGGGAAGAATATCTTCCAGTTGGAAGTACAAAAGGTTTGATAAGCAGTAGGTATGTTTTTTTTTTACCTTTTTTTTCTGAAATATTAATAATTGTGGGAAAGGACTTTAAGGACAAGGATATCCAAGAAGAATGTTAACTTTTGCCCTGATATGACATAGGTCAGTGGACAGTTGATGTCTAAACTTATAATATTCTCCAAAATAATATTTATCCACACAATGGTAGGCGTATCATCTGAAATGAGATTGTGTATTCTCACAACTAATGTATGAGACTTTCTAGCACTAAGGATGGAAAGGGCTTTGTATTTTCACTTCCTATATCATCTTATGCACAATATCTGCAGAACTGCCTTCAAGTTGTGCATATAACTGTTAAGATATTGCTTCATATCAGCATTTTACTTCTTGTTTAACAGTGGAGGTGCTGGTGATAATGGTGGTCTTTTTGGTGAACAAGGCACTGTTACTGGAAAAAAATGTCCAAAAGGACTTTATGGTACATTTTGCAAGGTACACAGTCTGTTTTCTAATGCCACCTTAATATGATTGTTGCTCTTACTTTTCAGGTGTGCTTCTGAAGGGAGATTTGCAATTTTTTGATTCATTCGTATTTATATTATTTGATGATTAGCTGAGTCTAACCCATATTAGAAGTATCTAAAGGTTGAGGACTTTTTCTTTTCTTTTCTCTCTTTTAAATTTTCCCTCTCCGAATTAGACATGGAAGAGTCAAACATTTCAAGCCTGCTGCAACTACTTAAGTGCTTCTATAACTAATTGAGAGCAGTACTTCTCAATCCTATACTTTTTTTACACATTCTAAAACCATGTCACAATTACCTAAAATAATTTTCCCCCAAGGTCCAGCTAAGTGGCATTCACCAGTTAAGCATTCAAGAAACCATGAGAAGATATTACACTCCTGTCATAATTCATTTCTATGCTATTTGGATGCATTTTACTTTGCACAATATAATGATAGAATTTCTTGGTTTACCAATATATTGAAGATTCTTTTTCTTTTTTTTTTCCGGAAATCATGACTATTCAAATTTATTGATGATCCCTAGAAGAGAATAAAATGGAATTTTGAAGATGTAGTTACCTCTATTAAGCATAAACTTTTCTTAAAACTCATGAAATTTGTTGATGTAAATATCCATGAGTACACTTGTTTAAAGATTTTTGGGCATATAGCATCTACTTGTAAGTTGGGCATATGGAATCTACTTGTAAATTTGAGGTGGTTCTAAATCTTGTTGGATTGTACGCATTTATGATGTGAGACTGAAATTTGAACTGTCACTGTCTCCTCCCCCTCCCTTTTAATATTTTTTTGAGTTTTGCACACTGTTGAGCAGGTCTAGTGTCTCCTATAAATTTATTAGTGCATTTATTAACAGGAATGCCCTGTTGGTACTTACAAAGATGTTGAAGGTTCTGATGAAAGTCTTTGTAACCCTTGCTCACTCGAGCTTCTTCCTAACCGTGCAAATTTCATATATGTGCGAGGTATAGTGTCAACTGGCGTCCTACTTTCCTTTCCTTTCTCTCCCCTCTTCTGTAGCTATGTAGACTTTCCTTTCCTTTCTCTCCCCTCTTCTGTAGCTGTGTAGTCTGACATTATACTCACTGCAGGGGGAGTTAGCCGGCCACCTTGTCCTTATAAATGCATATCCGACAAATACAAGATGCCAAATTGCTATACTCCTCTTGAGGAGTTGATGTATACATTTGGAGGCCCTTGGCCTTTTGCGCTTCTTCTCTCTTGCCTCTTGGTGCTTCTAGCTGTATTGTTGAGTATGCTGAGAATAAAACTGGTTGGCTCAGGTTCCTCTTATGGTGCTAACTCAAGTAAGCACCAGAGCCATCACCATTTTCCACATCTACTTTCGTTATCAGAGGTATGAAGTCAATAACTGTTGTTCCTTGTTTCAGTATATGTTTTCTCCAATTACAATAGGGTTAAGGTGCAATACTTGCAGTGTCTTACATATTTACACTTTTTACAACTCTAGGTGCGGGGAACTAGGGCTGAAGAAACTCAAAGTCATGTCTACAGGATGTACTTTATGGGTCCCAATACTTTTAGGGAGCCCTGGCATCTTCCTTATTCGCCTCCCAATGCTATTATTGAGATTGTGTACGTAAACTTCTTGGCCATAGAGACATAAGATGATAATCGAATTGGTCATTGTCTTTACATAGTATCTGAGTTGAGTGTGTATCCATAATTCAAGTGGTGTTTGAAATATCATTTTTCATTCAAAAAGCCTTGATCAATGTGAACTTAATCCACTTCCTAAATACTATTTAACAATGGTTTTAGTTAATAGATATCTCATCACATAATAACCAATATGCAACCATTTTCTGGCATATCATTTCATCAGATATTATGCAGATTTTGCCTGTTATGGGCTAATATCTCTTTTGGCCAGTGTGGCCATTGTAGCTTCTATCCTACATATGCCCCTCCAATGCAATTTTCTTTGAAAAAATTGTGGTAGTGACAGCCACAAAAACTGCGCTGATAATGTTATTTGTATGTTATTTTACCAGGCCAACTCACTTTACTCTTGTTTATGGAGACTTGAAGCACATTTACATACTTTGAAATTGATAACATTAAAAGCATTTTTTTTTTGTATATTATAAATTTTATTCATAATGGGAAAGTCATTTTGATCTGCAGGTATGAAGATGCTTTTAACAGATTTATTGATGAGATAAATTCTGTTGCTGCATATGATTGGTGGGAAGGTTCCGTCCACAGCATACTTTCAGTGCTTGCCTATCCTTGTGCTTGGTCCTGGAAACAATGGCGGCGGAGAAACAAAGTTCATCGACTCCAAGAATATGTCAAGTCTGAATATGACCATTCATGTCTCCGTTCTTGCCGGTCACGAGCTCTGTATAAAGGGATGAAGGTTTGACCTATATATTTCTTTGCACTTTTGGTTGCCACATCCTTATCATGGACCCAAATTTTTTGTTAAGTGGTATTTCTTTTGAGATGAATAGTGAAACCTTGTCAAAAAAATTCTATTTAAAATCCGATAGTATGTGTTGATGCAACTATTAGGTTTGAAATATTAAATTGTAAATATAAGAATTTCAAATAACATATAATTAGAGGTTATTTAAAATCCTCTTTAATTGTTCTTTTAAATTATTATGGATTTATTTTAAATTCTCATTAATATAAATCAGTATAGTTGCCAAATAAGGAACTTGATCCAAATCCATAGTCAGATTCCTTGCGTCCAAATATAGCATAAATTGTTTTGTTAGATCATCAACTACCAAAAAAGTTGAACATGCCAAAATACCCTTGCAACTTTCACAGAACTCCAAGTTGTTTTACGTTAGAAAACCTAAGGGCTTGTTTAGTTTTGAAAAATATTTTCTATTTTCCTTTTCCTTGTTTTCTAGTTTTCCATTTTTCAAAATAGAAAACAAAAGAGCAAAAAACAATTTTTTTGTTATTTTTCATTTTGTAATTTTTTCATGTTCTTATAATTTTTTGATGAAATTTATAATAATAATTTATAAATATAATAATAATTATTGTGATTCATATAATAATGTTTAATTTAAAATTTATTTATTTTATAAAAAAGTTTAAATAATGCATATTTAATTAATTTCAATTCAAAGTCATGAGATTGTAGTGGTGGTGGTTGTGGAGGTGGAGGTGGAGGTGGAGGTGGCGGTGGCGGTGGCGGCGGTGGAGGTGGAGGTGGAGGTGGAGGTGGAGGTGGTGGTGGAGGTGGTGGTGGTGGTGGTGGTGGTGAAGGAGGTGGAGGTGGAGGTTGAGGCGGCGACGGCGATGGAGGTCTGAAAGTGGCGGTGGAGGTTGATGGTGTGGTGGAGGTGGCGTTGGTTGATGGCGTTGGTGGTGAGGTGGTGGTGGTGGTGGTGGAGGTGCTGGTTGAGGTGGTGCTGCAGGTTGACGGTAGTGGTGGTAGGGGTGGTGATGGTGGTTGTGGAGGTGGTGATGGTGGTTGTGGAGGTGGTGGTGGTGGTGGAGGTTGAGGTGGTGGTGGTTGTGGTGGTGGTCGTGGAGGTTTTGGTGGTGGTGGTGGTTGAAAAGGTTGTAGTAAATGTTAAAATATTAATTGGAAAATTTAGAAGACATCTTTTATTAGTTTTCTAAAGCCTTTTATAATTCAGAAAATTTGGAAAATAGTTTTCTAGGTTTCTAAATTAGAAAATATCATGACTAAACAACAATTTCTATTTTTCAATTTTCTTGGAAAAGTTTTTTGGAAAACAGACCTTGTTTTCCAAAACTAAACAGGCCCTAAAATACCACAGATAGAACAATTTCAAAATTCTTGGAAAGAGATTTGTGTCTAAGTGATAATTGATGTAACATGCCTTGTTTTCCAAAACTAAACAGACCCTAAAATACCACAGATAGAACAATTTCAAAATTCTTGGAAAGAGATTTGTGTCTTAAGTGATAATTGATGATCATATCAATTAACTAGAAGATGAAGTTCTTTGTACTGGTAGCTGTTCATTGTTTTTCTAATTTCTGCTGTCAGATTACCATTTATGAATTATGGTAATATCAAACAGCTATTATTCATCAATCTATTTTTTCTCTCTCCTCAATCTTCTAGGCAGCTTGTGCTTTATATGAAGGACAAAAGGAGATATAGTTCATTTGTTAGAACTATACAGCTAGCCCTTATACTACAGTAAAGCATTTGCATGAGTTTGGACCATCTCATTTTCTTATAATTTACTTTTAAAATTGGCTAGTGGTTTTTTTTTTTAAGATTTTTAAGGATTTTTTATTTAGTTTTTTGTAGTTTGGGAAGATTTGCATTTTGATTGGAAACTGACGCAGGTTGGAGCAACACCAGACTTAATGGTTTCATACATTGATTTTTTTCTTGGTGGTGATGAGAAGCGTTTGGATATTGTATCTATAATACAAAAGAGATTCCCCATGTGTATAATTTTTGGTGGGGATGGAAGCTATATGTCACCTTATAGTCTTCACAGCGACACATTGCTCACCAGTCTGCTTGGACAGGTGTGAATTCACCTAACTGTATCATCCCCTCTCTCTCTTATATTCATCCATGACACAGCTATTTCATTCTCAGCATGTCCCAGCATCTGTCTGGAATCGTTTGGTGGCTGGTTTAAATGCTCAATTGAGGACTGTGAGGCATGGGTCTATCTGTACTGCACTACTTCCTGTAATTGATTGGGTAAACAGTCATGCAAATCCCCAGCTTGAGTTCCATGCGGTCAAGATAGAGCTTGGATGGTTCCAAGCTACTGCCTCTGGTTATTATCAGTTGGGTGTATTGGTAATGGTTGGTGAATATTCTCTCAACAACTTGCATCAGTCTGATATGTTTGATGGTGACAATGGTGATTTCACAAGGTAGCAAACTACTATGAGATTACTTGAGCTGGACTATCTATCTATTTATGATATTAAAATAGTTGTTAATTTTAGAAATATGAGCTTGATTCGATATATAAGACTAATTGTTGATTTTAGAAATATGAGTTTGATATGACATGGAGTAAATGTTTTCTAAAGGTGAAATGACCTAATAAATTGCTACCTTTGCACCTTCTCAATTTAGTTGATCCTTTTAGTTTTACAAATTCTTGAAGCTGAATTCAACTTTTATTTTTCCTTGTTGAAATACAAGAATTAAGGTTCTGATTGGTAAAAGTTTTGTTGCGTTATTAAATATAATTTATATGGTTTCAGTGAGGTAGCTTGCTTTCTGGTGCAACAAAAAAAAAAAAAATGGAGGTAGCCAAAGTTGTTACCTAACTACAAGTTGCAGATAAAATTCACAAAACTACCAAGAGTATAAAAAGCACAAAGATTAATGTTTTTGGTCATTGCAAAGATCCAAAATAACAATAATATAGGAGTAGCTTCTATTGAGGACAAGTTGAGAAAAGGTAGATTGAGGTGGTTTGGACATGTGAACCATAGACCCATAAATTCCTCTGTTAGAAGGATTGATAATTAGGGTAAATGGGGTGATGAAAGGTAGAGGTAGGACTAAATTCACTTGGAGAAGGGTGGTAGAGAACAAAATGTTGGCTCTGCATCTTTTTGAAGATGTTTATAATTGTATAGAAAGGAGGAAAAGAGAATTCATGCAGCCAATTAATTTTGGATTAAGGCTTAGTTGAGTATCAGTGAGCTGCCTAAAATTCCTTCAAATTGCAAAGCTTGACGAAACCAATAAAAAGATTTTTGAATGGTAATTTTCTGGTTGAATTTAATCTGTGAATACTGACCTAGAAATTCAGCAACAGTCTTAAGTTCTTCTGTTTGATTTTCCGTCAATTTTCATACCCGACTATATATATATATATATATACACACACACACACACACACACAGATATATACACACATATATATATGGAGAGAGAGAGAGAGCAACTGGAATGAAATGTTATATTGTGTTTAAATTGTATTGGCTTATTATTTCTGTTATCCTGCCATGACATTACTAGACCTGTCTTGGTTTACGTGATATAAGAAACCATCTAGAGTTTTTGATACTCTGATAACTTGATGTTGGGTTCAGCTAGAAATTAGGTGTATAGTTATGGATTTTGGTATGATCTTATTTTTTCTAATAGGTTTGGCTCAGCTTGAAACATTTTTTGCTAGTTTCACAATTTTACTAGTCTTTAATCGTTTGGGATAATTGATAGTATTTGCAATGACAAAATTTTGATCAATTTATGCTTCTTAGTAGAACTCCTCAGGCCTTGTGAGTTGCAACATATTTTACTAGATTTCATATTTTTTTGGATCTACAGTCTTTTCAAGTGATGGTAATTTTATCAAGCTGTTTTCAACTTATTTTGTCCATCTATTAACTTTCCAGAAAGAATGGCTCATGTACAAGCAGAAGCCTAAAGCTGTTGCAGCAGGATCGGCCTTACTTGAGCCAAGTGTTATCTCGTAAAAAGATGACGGGAGGAATTAATGGAGGTCTTATAAATGATGCTACTTTGAAATCTTTGGAATTTAAAAGGGACTTTTTCTTCCCATTTTCTCTCTTATTGCACAATACAAGACCTGTTGGACGACAGGTAATTAGATGTTGAGATTTGGTACTGGCTGATCAGCAGCTGTTTTAATCATCTAATGCTTAAATGTTTTCGTTTCAGGACACTCTTCAGCTTTTCATAACTATCATGTTATTGGCCGATGTTTCTGTCACCATTCTTACTTTGCTTCAGTTCTATTGGATTTCTCTTGGGGCTTTCCTTGCAGTCCTGCTTATTCTTCCTCTTTCCTTGCTTTCTCCCTTTCCTGCTGGCATGAATGCCTTATTCAGTAGAGAACCTAGAAAAGCTTCACTCTCTCGTATCTATGCATTGTGGAATGCTACATCTCTATCTAATATTGTAAGTAATACTCAAGTATAGTTTCCAAATTAAGTTCTTAGATATAACATTTAACTAGGCATTATCACGGTCATCCATTCGATGACATTCATAATCAGTAATTTTGGGGAAGAAACCCAATGGAATCCACACGATTGTTTCATGAGTTACTCTTTTGGGTGACTTCAAAAGCAAATGACTGTTAAGTGTTTTTTTTTTCCCTTTTTGTAGGCTGTAGCTTTCATCTGTGGCATTTTTCACTGTGGATTTTCTACTTTCCAACCACCAGGCAAGGAAAATGCATGGAGTACTAGAAGGTGAAATTTTATAATTTAATTCTTGGAGCATATTACTGAACTGTGCATGACAAACCAATAATAGTTAAAATCACTTGTACATGTGCTTGTTTGTGTGCTTGCTTGTTCCATTTGTTTACTGTTTGCATACTTTCACTGGAAGATAGATGACAAATGTTTTGGAGGATAAGAGTCAGAATTTATCAAAAGAGAGAGGGAGGAGAGTACACCATGGAGGACAAGGAATCCTCCTCTCTAACCCTTTGAAAGCTACGAACTTCATTAATAACAATAGAAGTTAAAATTGTAAAGGCATCTTATAAAGTTGGATAACACTAGAAGAAGTGAGGCAGAAGATTATCAACCAAAGTAATTGTTCTATTGATCAAAGGAAAAGGGATTGTGCTCTGAAATATAAAGCTTGGCTTTGAAGGGATATATGGAAGAGTGAGGGATTTAAGAATGAAGATATCCAATTATGCTTGCTGCTGATCCAGCCATTTACTAAGTGGCTATGTGGAAGAGTGGGAGATAGACACTCCTTGTGCCTTTGTCTATTCCTCTTAGATTATCCTAGAAAATCCTTTCATTCGCTTGCTTGCAACTTCCCTTGCTCCTACCAATAGTGCTTTGTCAGTCCTGAACCCCCAAATGCTTCTCAGTCTCTTTCCTGTCAAAGGATGATATTCATGGCTTTTGACATACTGGTGATCTATCTTACTGGAAACTCTTCCTCAAGAGCCTTCTACTTTGGCAGCTAATTACAGTAATTGTGGGCTTTTGTTACATTGTTAATCCTTGAGTTGCTTAAGCATACATGATGCAACCTAATTGCTCTACATTCAATTCTGAATTTTGGTGTACTGTCTTTCTGAATTCTTTTCCATAGAGTCCATGGCAAACCTGTTGATATTGCTGTCAACTTTTTAAAATAACCATGACGCTGTTAAACTTCATTGAATCTGTTGTGGTTGCATTAAGTGTCATGAATTCTTTCTTTTAGAATGAGGTTCTAGCTAATGCCAGAACTCTTTGCCGTCCCATCACTGTCTGTCAGTTGGATATGACAATTTTATCTATCATATATATCAAACGAATATCATTATGTGAGAATTGTTTGCTTCTCTAAAATGGCTCCCCACACTCTGCTTTAATTATTGATTATGACAACTATTTTTTGTTATATCTTGTGCCAATGGCCTCATTCCTCTCTTTATCTATGGCCATTTGAGATGTCCAGTCTTATTTTTGAACATTGTTACAGCGTGTGAAGAATAGTATAGCTTGGTTGTAGAATTTGTGGTAGGAGTAATTTAGGCTTAATTTCTTTGTTTAGATTTCTAAACTTGTATATGTACATGTATCCAGACCCTGTGAAGCATATCAAAAAATCTTTTTCTTCTTCTCTAATAACATAGTATTAGATCCTAATGTTTTGCCCTAGAGAGCAATCCATTTTTTCCGTCTCTTTACCTTCTGCCCAGTGAGCAGAAGATTCAAATTTTTGGGACACCACCTTTGGACCATCGTTGCATCTCACCACTAGCACATTAAGGAGTGCCTCTCGCTGATTGGCCACTTCCCCAGCCAAAATCCTAAGCAAGCATAACCTCCTTTATCAGCATAACTGGGGAATTCTGTGGTTTTGGATTGGAGAAATCTGAGTGGAAAAACATGAGCAGTGTCTTAATATTCTAGGGTATTTTCCACCTTAGTATTCTATTAACGTAGAAATACATTGTTAGAAGTAAACTTTTGCAAGAAAATTTGTCAATAAATTTCACTGGAAAAATTGGAGCCCTCTGTTGGAATGGCTTTAGACAGAGGAAAAAAAGTGTTATTTGCTGGAAAATAGAGAAGGATACAAGTGCTTAGGGCCTATTTGGTTAAGCTGTTGTTGATAGCTGTCAGCTGTTAGCTGATAGCTATTGCTATTAGCTGATAGCTGGTAGCTAATTAATGTTAAGTGTTTGGTGAAATCATTTACAATGGTTGATGCTTATATGTTCAATGACTATTATAGATATTAATTAATTTTTTAAAATTTTACATTTATTGTAATTTATTTATTTATATTTTG
This sequence comes from Mallotus repandus, assembly GCA_949671775.1. Taxonomy (NCBI): domain Eukaryota; kingdom Viridiplantae; phylum Streptophyta; class Magnoliopsida; order Malpighiales; family Euphorbiaceae; genus Mallotus; species Mallotus repandus. Next base: position 8,149 of record CATIWM010200971.1, on the reverse strand, counting down.
AATTGTATTTCATTATACATTAATATATTAATAAATATTTTACATCTATAATTTTAAATATTGAAAATAATATGCTTAAATGTTGTAGTAATAATAATACTAATAATTTAATATCTTTTGTGTTTGTGTGTATATATATAGGGGAAAAAATTAACATATAAAAATATGGCTATTAGTTTAATTTAAAGAGATACGGATATTTAAGTAATTATATTTAAATACATGAGGTTAATTAAGTAAATTTATTTGGATATATGGGAGCTGTTGGTGAAAAGCTCCAAATTGGAGCTTTTATGAATTGGTGCTATTTGGGAATCGAACAACTACCAACATCTTTTTAAAAACATTAACTAAATAGATTTTTCTAGCGATTGGGAAGTGAACAGGTAACAACTGCATCCCAACAACTAAAACAAACACCCCCTTAGAAAAGATAACTTGTATTGCCTTGTCTCATTTGAGAATTACATTTCTATTGCTAGTTATAGCAAATACATAACAACTTGGCTACATGAACGTAACTTGTTAATAAACATAACTTTTAAATACTTTAGTTACATATGCATTAACTTCCACTAGTTACATTAATAAAATTCTAGACTCAATTTAAGACTTGAAATATAACCAAAAAAAAAAAAAAAAAGCTAAAGTGACGACAAGTATGTCACTACACCTCACTCCTCCTTGGCATGCTTGCTAGAAACTCCAAGTTATTGTCTCAACATCTTGAACCTCTGCTTTGTCATTGCTTTGTTGAGGATGTCTGCTTTTTGCTCCAACAAACTGCAATGAGCCTACATCACTTCTTCTTGTTTAGCTTATTGTCAACATCACTTCTTCTTGTTTAGCTTGTTGTCATAATAGATCACAGTAGGTTGCTCTTCCTCCAAATTCAGATCCTCAAGTACTTTTCTTAACTAAATGGCTTGGTTAACAACTGTAGCAGCAACGATATTATCAGCCGCAGCTGTTGATTGAGCTACAACTTGCTTTTTTGAGTTCCAGTTTATCACACCTGTGCCTAAAGAAAAAAAGATATCCTGTGGTGTTCTTCATGTCATCTAGTGAGTCATCCCAATCACTATCAACATACCCAACCAACTTCACTTCATTTTTCTTTCTAAATCAAACACCATAACCTACAGTAGCCTTTATATATCTTAGTAGCCTTTTTGCAACTTTAAAATGAGGTTCTTTAAGACTTTGCATAAATCTTGATAAAAGACTTGTTGCAAACATAATGTCAAGCCTTGTAGCAGTAAGATAAAACAAACATCCTATTAAACTTCGATAAATTCCAACATTAACATCTTTAGAATCATCATCTCTACATAACTTCTCATTTTGAGCTAGTGGAATTTCAATTTCTTTGCGATTCTCCATTGCAAATTTCTTCAACACTTTATCTGCATATCTCTATTGGCATATGAAAATTCCAAACTCATTTTGTTGAATTTCCATACCAAGAAATGATGTCATCTCACCCAAATTTGTCATCTCAAAGACTTCCAACCATTTCTTTTTTGAATTCTTGCAACATCTTCACATTGCTTCCCGTCGCCAAAAGATCATCAACATATACCAATGGTACTTTAACTTTGCTATATATTTTATTTTGGTACCAAATTTTTAATTTTTTTCTTTTCAGTTATTGAGGTTTTATTTTTATTTCAGATTAAAGTATCTCAAATATATCCGATCAAATTTAGTATACATGGCAGCCATAATAAGCACATTCTTAGTATATTCGCCACGTATGCATCCCAGTAAACAATCTAATCATCTTTTGGACCTTAGAAAATATTTTGTTTTCTCATTTTCAATTTTGTTTTCTTTAGTAATTTTGTTTTCTAAGACCCACAAGATTATTAGGTTGTTTACTGGGATGCATACGTGGTGAATATACTAAGAATATACTTATTTCGGTGGCCACGTATGCTAAATTTGATCGGGTATGTTCGAGGTACTTTAACCTGAAATAAAAATAGAACTTCAGTAACTAAAAAGAAAAAAATTAAAAATCTAGTACCAAAATGAAATATGTGGTAAAGTTAAGGTACCATTGGTGCAATAAATCCTATAAGGAAATGATTACCAAATTAGATTCGTCTTTCTTTATGTATAAAGTAGCTTCATTAAGGCCTTTTTTAAACCCTCATTTTCTTCAAGTGAGCATCAATTCTACTATACCAAGCCCTTGGGGCTTGTTTTAAGCCATACAGGGCTTTGTTGAGCAAGCACACTGTCTTCTTTTCCGTCCATAATGAAACCAGGTGGTTGTTCAATATGGACCTTCTCCTGTAGATAGACATTAAGGAAGGCTGATTTCACATCAAGTTAGAATATTTTCCACATTAAGTTGGAATATTTTCCAACTTTTCTAAGCCATAAGAGACAATAATAATTTTATAGTATCATACCTTGCTACAGGTGCAAACGTGTCTGAAAGATCAACTCCATGCTACTGAGAATAGCCTTTTACAACCAGCCTTACTTTGAATTTGTTGATAGAACTATTAGAATTAAGTTTGGTTCTATACACTCACCTCAGTCCAATAAATTTCTTATTGGTAGGTCTATCAACTAGAGTCCAAGTCTCATTTCTTAGGATCATCCTTATCTCGTCCTCCATTGCAGCCCTCCATTCTTTTGATTTTGAAGTTTCATCAAAGCTCTCAGGTTCAAGGAGAGCCATATTACTAGTTGTTATAAATATCAACAAGAGACTTGGTCCTCAAAACTTCATTTTCTGAATCATCACTGTCGTCGTTTGCCTCATCTTCATTTGGAGTTGTAGCTTGAGGAATTTCAGCTTGAATTATGTTCTTGTTTGAAGTCTCCAACTCCCAATCCCAATATGAGCTTTCATCAATCTTCACATCTCTGCACGCCTCCACTTCTTTTATTTTAACTTGTAAATTCTGTAGGCCTTTGAGTTGCTGCTATAGCCCACAAGAATGCCAACTTCAGCCTTCTCACTGAGCTTGCCTCTCTTCACATCAGGAATGTGTGTAGCAAAGGCTTCCAAATGCTCTGAGATGATCAATGTTGGGTTTAACTCCATGCTAAGCTTCATATGGAGTTTTGTTCTTCAATGCTTTTGTTGGAAGTCTATTTAATAAATAAACAGGTGTGTTGATTGTTGCTGCCCATAACTCCTTTGGAAGTTTCTTTTCAACCATAAGACATCTAACCATCTCCATCACGGTTCTGTTCTTCCTCTTGCTGACACCATTTTGTTGAGCAGAGTGGCATTGAGTTGGTGATTAATGTCTGTCTGCTCACAAAACTTGTCACGTGTATGTTCAGTCCTATTTGTCACTTCTTAGGACTTTAATCCTACATTCACATTCATTCTCAACAAGCATTTTAAATCGGGTTTATTGCATCAATGGTACTTTAACTTTGTCACATATTTCATTTTAGTATCGGATTTTTTATTTTTTATTTTTAGTTACTGAAGTTTTATTTTTGTTTCAGGTTAAAGTGGCTCGAACATATCCGATCAAATTTAGCATACGTGGCAGCCGTAATAAGTATATTCTTAGTATATTCACCACGTATGCATCCCGGTAAACAACCCAATCATCTTGTGGGTCCTAGAAAATAAAATTACTAAAGAGAACAAAATTAAAAATGAGAAAACAAAATTATTTTCTAGGGCCCACAGATGATTGAGTTGCTTCATAGGATGCTTACGTGGCGAAATACTAAGAATATGCTTATTTTAGCTGTCACGTATATTAAATTTGATCGGATATGTTCGAGGTACTTTAACCTGAAACAAAAATAGAACTTCAATAACTGAAAAGAAAAAATTAAAAATCTGGTACCAAAATGAAATATGTGGCAAAGTTAAGGTACCATTAGTGCAATAAATCCATTTTAAATCTTTTGAACACATCTGAAACCTCATATTTTTGTTTTAGAAGCCAAACCCAACACATTCTTGTCGGATCATCATTGAAAAGCATAAAATACTTGCTTCCACTCAATGAGGGTGTTCTTATGGGACCACAAATATTAGTATGGATCAGCTGCAATTTTTGAGTAGCTCTCCTTGCTTAATTTTTTGGAAATGGTAATTTGGTTTGCTTTCCAAATTAGCACACCACATATTTCATCACAAGCATAAATAGAAGGCATATTTTGTGCTAAGCCTTTTATATGCATGTGCTTTAATGCAACATTATTAAAATGGTCAAATCTTCTGTGCCAAAGCAAAGAGTCATTTACTTGGCTCGAGTATGTATGCACAATTGAGTCTTTCCATTTTAAAGGAAAGCTTCTTTGATTCATTCTCACAGTCATCAATTCATCACCATTAGGATAAAATATAATGCAAACCATGTTCTTGAATAATAAGATGTAGCCCTTTTCTAACAACTGCCCAACACTAATAGGATAAAACTTTAGGAATTATTTTTGTACCTGATTGAGTTTCCATAGCAACAATACCTTTGCCTTTGACATCTACTTATTGGCTATTGCGAACTTTGACTTTTGATGCATATCCTTTGTCAAGTTCCTCAAAACTTGTAGCATTTGAAGTCATATGATTGGTGCAGCCGCTATCAACCAACCAAGAACCAACATTGTTGTTTACTTTATAGCAAGTAATAGTTGTTTACTTTATAGCAAGTAATAGTTAACAATTTCTCTTCTTGCTATTGTTGTTGTTGTCCCTCTACCACTTGAACTTCTTGTTGGCTTGATTGCTCATCCTTATTCTTGCACACCTTGTCAATATGGCCAAACCATTTGCAAACTCTATACTAGGTCTGTGCCAACAATATTTCTCAAGATGGTTGATCATCTTGCAATGAGAACATGGTGGGAACCTTTTTATTTCCTCTTCTATTGCCTCCTCCATCCTTATCTTTTTCATTTTTCTCACCATCAGCTTTCTTTCCCCCTGAGCTTGATTGACTTTTGTTTGCATTCTTGACCAAAAAAGCTCCCTCACTATTTTCTTCTTGCCTCAGCTGCCTTCTTTGTTCAGTGGCTTGCAAGGCATTAATGAGCTCTGAGAGAGTGATTTGTGAAAGATCTCTAGAATCTTCAAGAGATGAAATTTTTTATTCAAAATTTTCAGGAAGGCTTACAGGAACTTTCTTCACAACTCTCTTGTCATTCAATTCCTCTCCCAGTAGCCTGAAATGATTTAATACCTTTATAAGTTTGTCAGAAAATTCCTTGATGGTATCTGAATCCTTCATCTTTAAGGACTCAAATTCTCTTCTTAAATTCTCTTCTTAAGTTGAGAATTTGCATTTGCTTGTTCCTTTCACTTCCTTGAAAGTCTTCCTTCAGCTTATCTTATGCTTCCTTAGCTGTTTCAAGGTGCATGATCCTTGTAAAAATGTTGTCTAAGATTGCTGAATGTATGAAGGAAAGAGCTTTGAATTTTCTTGCACACTCATCTTCATGATTTTTAATTTGTGCAAGGGTTGGATTTTCCCTCAAAGGAGCAGGTTCTCTGCCAAACTTAATTGTTTCCCAAAGATTTTGGCCTTTGAGTAGTGTTTTCATCTTTACTACCCACACATGGTAATTTTCTCCTAAAAAAGTAGGAGGTGTAACAATAGAGGTGGTGTTTGAAGTCATTTTAGTGAGGTTTTTGATTTTGGGGTTAAAAGGATGAAGATAGATTGCTGAATTTTGCTCAAAACACAACACAAGAACTTTAAAGTGCTCAGATACCACTATTGGAACGACTTTAGACAAAGAGGAAGAAAATGTTATTTAGTGAAAAATATAGAAGGATACAAGTGTTTAGAAAAGATGACTTGTATTTTTATTTTTTATTTTTTGCATCTATCATTTGAGAATTAGATCACTATTTATAGTCATTTCATATATGTAACAACATGACCACATTAATGTAACTTATTAATAAACTTGCTCTTAAATGCTTTAGTTACTAATGCATTAACTAGTTACATTAATAAAACTGAACTCAATTTAATACTTAAAACATAATTAAATAAAGTTCAAGTAACAGTAAGTATGCCACTGCACATCAGAACTAAGTGATGTAATGCTGCTTGTCTTTACTAATAAGCAAGATTCTCCCAATGCTATGCACATCAATGAGGTTGTTGATAAACTTGGCTTACATGCTCTTTGCCAACGTTGCTGGTAAACAAACACAGCCTTTTCTTAGAAATCAACACAGACTAATAATTAAGTTTGAAGATCAAATGAAAAGGGTAACTTTTGAATCATTTCGACTTATGGGTTCTTCAAGTATATCCAGAGTTCCTCAGCTATGCTTGGAAATGGATTGTACGAGGGTGTAGATTGGCTATCTAACAATATCTCAAACAAGTCACCATGACTAGAATTCTAGAAGAATTCAATGTAGAGGAACAAGTGCTTGCAATTTTTTGCTAATGTAATGAATATAGATTTGGTTCCAATCATCAACAAGAATCATTACACCTCTTTTCTTGAGTACTATGTGTTTTTCAACTGTTTAATTCAATAGAGAGACCACCATAGATTCTTATTTAGGTTGAAAAACACATAGTGCTTAAGACAACAAGAAGGTCAGCGCGGATTTGGAGGTGGAGGAGAAGAGGTTGAAAAACATATAGTGCTCAAGACAGTAAAAAGGTGAGCATGACTTTGGAGGTGGAGGAGAAGCCATTCCACTATTTGAAAAAGCTGAGAATTACAAGAGAACAAGTACATAGCTGAACCAAAAAAATTCATGGTATGATAAATTTATGAAGGAAGAATTTAAAGCGGTGAAGAAAAATATTAGTAGATGATGGCTGTTATCTTTTAAAGGTATCCATCGTTTAACAGGGGCATGAATAGATGATTTTGGGGAAAACCTAATTTATTTGAGCAAAAAAAAAACAGAATGGGGGGGCTTATTTGAGCCTCACAAAACATAAGGGGCAAAAATGCACCTTATCCCTTTAACCTTTGACCTGTTATGACTTTGAAGGATATTTTGATTGAATTGTTGCTAATAGCTGATAATTGATAGTTGATAGTTGTTGTTATTAGCTGATAACTGATAGTTGATAGTTGTTGTTATTAGCTGATAACTGATAGTTGATAGTTGATTAGTGTCACGTTTTTAGACAATTGTTTACCTTTATTTTTTTTAACCTTAATTACTTATACTTGTTGTTTTTTAAATATTCAATGATGAATATAGACATTCATAGAATTATATTAATAGTATTCTGAAGGTATGTATATACAATTTTGTGTTTGTATGATATTTGACAAATAATATAAATTAGAACAAAAACTGCAAATTGTTTTAATAATATTATAAAGGTAATATATAGGCTCCCATTGAATTATTTTAATAATATTGTAAAGGTATATATAATTTGACATTTGATAAATAATATAAAGTAACAAAAATAAAATTATACATTAGATTAATAGTATTATAAAAGTTATAATAATAATAATAATTAGTATGTGAATATTTGGAACAATTAAATATTGAATAAGTACCTTTTTTCCTAAAAAAAGTTAACATCACAAGATAACAATTCTAGTTTTGCTACAGAACTTACCACTATACATATTATAATTCACCTTGCTAGCAAAAAAAAAAAAAAGCTTTGGTTTGGATAAAGTTATTTTTTAAAGTTAGTTCAATTCAAATAGAATCAAAGGATACGAGGATAATTTTATAATTATCTTTTAATAGAATAGAATAATTCATAAAAACCTCCAAATTAGAGCTGATAGGAAATCGAGCTATCAAATATCCTATATATACCAGCTACTATTAAAAGAAACTTACCAAATATATTTTAGTAGCTATTGAAAGCTGAACAACTATCAGCTGCATCCTAACAGTTTAGCAAAATATCATCTATTTTTTCTTTATCAAAATATTCTATTCTAAAAAATATAAATTTTATTAAAAAAATTAAACTTTATAATTTAAATAATATGAAAAGCATTAGTATTATTATAATTTTTTTTATATCTTAACATTAAATTGTCTATTTATTTTCAAATTTTAAAATCATTTAAATATGTATATATAAATTTATATTTTCAAATTAAAATATGAAAAATTATTTTATATAAAAATCTATATTTATATTTTTAATTTAAATATAAAAAATAAAATAAATAAATTCATTTTTTATGAACAATTTTTTTT
>CATIWM010200923.1:0-12799 GCA_949671775.1 Mallotus repandus | reverse complement strand
TGTTTTTACAATGAATGTCTACTTTTATTTATTAGCCTAAATTTTTTTATCTATTTTCAGTAAGTAGTATATATTACATATAAATTCTAATAATTAATATATATTTAAATAGTAAAATTTGATCATTAGCGACGGAATTTTTCGTCGCAAAAATAACATAATAAAATAGAAAATCGAATACTTTAGCGACGAAAATAATTAATCCGTCGCTAAAATTAGCGATGGATTTTCATTTTAGCGACGAAAAATGAAAATCCGTCGCTAAATCAGTGACGAAAAATGAAAATCTGTCGCTAATTTAGCGACGGAAAAATTTTGTCGCTAAAATTTAGCGACAGATTAGTAATTTCCGTCGTTAAATTAGCGACGAATTTTCAATTTCCGTCGCTAAAATTTAGCGAGGAGCGTTTTACCTACGAAAAATTTTTCGTTACTAATCCGTCGCTAAGTTATTTAGCGACAGAATTTTTTAATTTAGCGACGGAATTTTCCGTCGCTAAATTGCCAGAATCTTGTAGTGATTGTATTAAAAAAAATAATAGAATACGATTATTCAGTAAAGGTCCAATATGATTTAAATTTCCGAAAGAAGTTCCAATTTTAAAAAAATATATAGTGTTAAATATGAAACTAGGGTAAAATGTGAGGCCCAATTTGCACCTTTTCCCTATTAAAAACAGAAAACAATCTTGTTCTCAATAAGATAAGTGTTTAACAAAATCTTAGAGAGAAACACGACTCAAACTGAAATTAATCTAGAGTGGAGAGTTCTATAAAACTTTATTATTATTGTTATTTTTAACAACTAATTTAATATTTTTGTGTATATAAAATATTATTTTAATTACGTTTTTATTTACTTTAGAAATAATTTTAATTGCCTCCATTATCTTTTTTTTTTCATACGCACTAAAACTTAAGACGAAGTTCTCAACTTTATAAATCTATTTTTCAGATACCAATATACATATCACATCAATTACATTTTTTATAGTTCACTACAAAAATTATATTTTTATAGTTATTCAATATCTTTCATGAAATTCTTGCCTAAGTATAAAATAGAGTTTAAATTTTATGAACATTATATTTGTATGAATTTGATAATCAAATTATTTTAATTTTAATAATTTAAAATTCTATAAAATTTGGAGGGACAAGATAAGCAAACATGCTAGGAACAATATCGTCTCCATTGAAGCAATTTGCACCCCACTGTTTGTATTGCCTACAACATTTTTTAACAATTTTAACATCTGGAAAAAATATGTTACCAGCAATTTGAATAGCACATTCACCAACCTCAAAACTTGTTGACAAGCACTTTCTGATATCTATAGTGACTTGTGTTTGTGATGATGAGAAGATGGTGGTGATTTGTATTCCGGAAGAGGAGAGGAAGGATTTCAGAATCATTCGGGTGGCAATTGCATGTGCATTCACAAATTTCATCTCCTTCATGAAATCAAAACTCTTTTTGCAGTTTGAAAAGTAAAAACAGTCATGAATTAATTATTTCTCTTGCTATAAGTATAACGTATAGAATAGAATTTTTTTTTTTTAAAGAAAAATATGGCAAGCTATTTATAGAGTATTTACGTAGGTTTTTATATTTGGATTGGCATTTTTTATTTGGATTAGAATATTGTATGTAGATTTTTGTACTAATCTAAGATAGTTTGATTTCAAATCAATTTGGATTAAACTCTTAGTCCTATTATTACCTATCGATTCAATTTTCTTTCAATTCAAATTAGGCGTATAACTATTGTATAATTGATATCTTATATGAAGTGAATTATAACACTTAAATTTTTTTAAGTATATTTTTAATAGAAAATTTGAGTTTAGATGTAAATACTAAATTATAAAAAAAGACATTTGTCAAAATTTGAGCTTAATAATTTTAGAGCTTAACGTTTAATATATATATATAGATTTTAATTGCCTCCATTATCTCATTTTTTCCATACACATTATTCGTAGCTTCTCCACCTTATACATCTATTTTTCATGCAACAATTACCTTTTTTCTTTTAAATTGTACATATCACATGAATTTCATTTTTTTATAGTTCACTAAAAAAATTACATTTTTTATAGTTATACAATGTTTGCATGAATTTTTTGCCTATGTATAAAATAAATTTTAAATTTCATGAATATTATATTGCATGATTTTTTTTATCAAATTTTTTTCAATTTTAATAATTTAAGTTACTAATATATATATATATATATATTTATTTATTTATTTATTTCAGTTCATTTAAAAAATGAAGGAGAGTCCGAATAGAAAGATAAATTCAAATTGCTATAAAAGCGATGAGGTATGCTAGCAAGATAACATAAGCAAAAACACGCCTCCAAATTCTTGCCGAGAACAATCATGACTTGAGGGCCAAAATTGCTAATAGTTGCAGGTTAACAACCATTAAAATGATGATATGTATAGTTTTTCATCACGCTCCAACAAGTTCACTTCCATACAATACCACTAGGATCTTCAGGATTAAAGGACTTTGACATACCATTTCCGTGTTACCACTTCCCTCACAAACTTGCTTACAATCCACCATAAAACCAATTAAGACTTTTACACACATCGTTAATCTCAAATTAATTACTGATAAAATTTTAAAACAGTCATTTTCATTTCTTCATTATTGAGAAAATTTCAAAGGAATGTTTTCAAACTTTCAATAGCAATTCCCAAATATAAAAATATTTATCATTATCATAATATCATCAAGAATTAACTTAAACAATGGGTTTAGTTTCTTTATATATAATCTAGAATTTCAGATTATCCTTTTTTTTTAATTTCAGGATTTAATTTTTCAATATGTTTCATATGGCGTTTTTTTAATAAATAAAACTTCATTTAATATTTTCGTATTTACAATTCAAATATATTGCAAAATATAATTGCATTCATCAAAACTTTTCTAAGATATTTTCTTTCAATTCTCGTTTTCATTATAATTACAAGAAAAATACGTTAATGTTTGAAGATGCTTAGCGGTTGGCACTAGTATACTTTCTTATTATAAATTTAATTTTTAAAGTTGTTATATTTATTGCACAATATAATTTTGTATTTGATATTTTACATTCTTAATATATCCTATCTAAATATAATCGAATTTTTTCAACTAAAATTGAGATAATTGTGAATAAATTTAATTCCTGTAAAATAATAATATACATATAATTGATACCAATTTTTACATATTAAAAACAGAAAACAATCTGATCCTCGATTGGATAACTGTTTAACAAATTCTTAGAGAGACATGATCCAAATTGAAATTAATTTAAAAGTGGAGAATACAATAAAATTTTATTATTATTATTATTCTTTTAATAATTAATTAAACATTTTTGTGTATATAACATATTATTTTAATTACATTTTTATTTACTTTGTTTTTAGAAATAATTTTAATTGCCTCCATTATCTTTTTTTTTTTCATACACATTAAAATTTAAGACTAAGTTCTCCACTTTATAAATCTATTTTTCACACACTAATTGTTTTTTTTTAATATTATACATATCACATCAATTGCTTTTTTTATAGTTAATTCAGTAAAAAAATTACATTTTTATAGTTATACAATATCTTGCATGAATTTCTTGCCTAAGTATAAAACAGAGTTTAAATTTTATGAACATTATATTGTATGATTTTATCAAATTCTTTTAATTTTAAAAATTTAAGGCACAAATATTTTTTTTAGTTTCAGTATTTAAAAATGAAGGAGTGTGCAAGTAGAAAGACGAATCCAAAAATGCAATAAAAAATGAAATTTGCTAAAAAGATAACATTAGCAAAATCACACCAGCAAATTCTTGCCGAGATACAACTCGGTTGAGGACCAAAATTGCCAACAAGTGCAGGTCAACAACCATTAAATGATGATATGCATAGTTTTTCATTCATTTTTTAAATAAAGAAGGTTTTATATATATATATATATCACAGTTCTTCTATTTTCAATCAACAATGATAAATTTCAAATTTCGTATCTCATAATACTCTTAAAAAAATTATCACTTACCTGCTAATTCATTCAATGACATGTTTCATTCATTTAGTACTATTTTTTGAACAACTTGAATTAGTACCTGTCATCTCACCAAATCTTAGACGAAGTTAAATGGTAATCATGATCCAACTCACCATATATAGTTGGAAGATCAAATAATCATAATTAAACATTTAATTAAAATAATAAATATTAAAAATTTAATAGAATATGGATGAGCTCATCACATATTATCATTATCGATTTGATCTTATAACCATATATAATGAATTAGTGCAATATCATTTTAGTATTATTTTATTATTATTGATTTAACATTTTAATTAGATATAATGGCTCGATGGTGTAGTATTATTTTAATATTTATTAGATTTCAGAAATGGTGAGTATTATCTTCCATTTTCTTACAAGATGACAACTCGTTTATTATAGTACAGCAATCACCTTTATTATTATTTTCTCTTTTATCCTGCAATGATTGTTGTTATATGGGTAATCAATCTGTGAACAGCCCTTAGAGCACATAAATATGGAAGTGTATTTTATGTTTAAGCACAAGAGTTGACACTATGCAAAGGGTAATGATCTGCAAATTCTGGCCAACTCTTACTTAGTTCATCATCACGCTTGAACAAGTGCACTTTCCCTACAATATCACTAGGATATTGTTAAAGGACTTGACTTACCATTTGCATATTCCCTCTTGAATCCCGCGAAACCAATAAGACTTTCACACACATGGTTAATCTTAATCTAATTAATCCAATACAGTGTCAACGTATTGGAGTTCAGTGTTTATAGTTCATTAGATATCACGCACAAATTGATAGTTTATTATTATTATTTTTAACTAGCCTAAATGGCTAAATCTTATAGTTTAGAGTGAAAAAAGCAATGGAGGGTTGACAGATCAAACCCTTCACTCAATCAAATGTTTTAGCTCCTACTTTACTATTCGCCCTAGGCTGGTCTGGTAGAGCAAATTGATAGTCTATTGCTGAATGCTAATCCGAGTTTGTTCATTGAAGAGAAAGATATGCTTACAAGTTTGGCATGATGGATATTACCTTAAATATTTTTTTCCAACCTCCAAGACATTTCTATTTCATTATCATTAAAAGTAAAATAAGTTAATGTTTAAAGATATCTCGAGATTGAGATGAGTAATTAAGTTGATGGAACATAAACAAAAGCCATCACGGATGAACAATTTTAATTTCTGGAAATTTATAATATTCATTGAATTTAAACACACAAAAATGGCTTTTTTTTTTTTTACATTTAATTGATATAACTCATATATTGAAGAGACGAAAATATTCAAAATTTTAACGTCGATTATTTATTTATATCAATTTTTATATAAATAACAAAACAAAAATTAGAAAAACATTATTATCCTCTATAACCCAATAGAAATTTTGGACTATGTAATAGATTTGTTTAACACAGTTTTAGCTAGTTTCTTTACTTCCTTTCCGGTTATAAAAAAGAGAGCAATTACAACTAAAATCAATCTAAAATTCAGATATGAAATGCATCTTTGTTTTAATAATACATTCTATTTGCTTTATTTTTATAGAAAAATTTATACATATATTTACGTATATCATATCAAATACATTTTTGATAGTCACAAAAAGATTGGTCTACAGAGCATTCATTTGTTCACCACTACAGCTGCAATCACCAATTTGGCAACCAAAAATCTCACAAGCAGTCTCAAAATAGATGTCTAATACATGTTTCTTGCCAAGAAGTGGATGATGTATCATCCATATACAACCTTACCTTGTACGTTTGAACATAGATACAATCATCACATTCCTATCAATCAGCTCAAAGTTACAAGTATCTCCAACTATCAAAGAATGCTCCATTGCAAACGCAGTCCAACCACCAGACAGAAGGGCTATGCGCTTATGAGTATAGACATTCAACTTTACTGGCCAAGATTTATCTGCAACTTGCAGCATCACACGCTGTTTTTTGCACTCCATGTATCTTCGCACAAAGCTGTAAGGTATATTCTACTCAAAATTGACAATCTAATTAGCATCATACGCAGCAAATTATATGAGAGATTATGATAAAAATCATTGCATACAAATGTCGTACCACAAAGCTTGGGTACCGGAGAACAATTTTAATGGATGGATTGTTTGATGATATGTTGGTATCAGCTTCAAGTGCTTGACAAGTACCGAAACCTCTACTGGCACCCATTTCATCCATCAATTTTCCTGCTTCAAATCAACAGCTTATTATATGGGTTTTTACCCATGAACAATTCATGACCAAAATTGAGTTCCGGACGAAAGTAACAAGCAATTCAAACATAGTAGCATCAGAAAGCCAAAAGGCAGGCATATTTTGTTTACCTTGAGATTCTTTAATGGAAACATTTAAATCTTTCTTACAAGATTGGTTGCTTGTGTCATCCAAGATTTCACAAGAAATGGCATGTGCATCTTCATTTACTTGAAGCTTGGGCTGTTGAAAACATCCACCATCATTTGGATTCACTGATGAAGGGATTTCACCGCCTGGATACTTGATCTCTACAGCACTCATATCAAAGATATGTACATTGAAATGACAACCACCTTCATATTTAAACAACACAAGGTGTCCATACTTGAGGGAATGATGCTGTGAAAATTCATGCCAACCGTTTGCTACCCAAATTTCATCTCCAACTTTTAACAACTCTACTTGCCATGATTTGCCAGAAGGAACCTTCAGGATTATAGGACTCGTTAAAAAATCCCCAAATTTTTTGACAAACTTCACAGGAATCCCCTGTCAAAAACAAGCAATTTCTTTACATTCCTTGCATAAAAGTTCAAGAATTGAGCCCATCATATCAATTCTCTAGTTCTATATTCTCAAGATTGCACGAGCAAACAAAACTAAAGAAACCCAAGAACAGACATGAAAAAATACTTACAAATTTTCTCTCACGGATGGTTTTTTCAAGAATGATCTTATAGAAATGGGGTGATTTTCCTGTAATAGAATTGTTATCATCCTGGTGTGTACCCGCTTCAGAAGCCATTTCTTGTACCGCTTCACTACTTTCTGGATTGGGTTAAGATCTTTTCTTTTTGTTCTTCTAAAGCTTTTTTATTTACTGATAGAAGGCACTTCGAGTAAAGTCTTGTCTTAATAGTGGAGGAGCAACTATTCCAGTTCCAGACCTCGAAAGTCGGAAAATTTGGCTTCTGTCAGTTTGCAGGGACAAAACCGTATAAAGGCTAAATATTTTTTTTAATCAAAGAATAGTTTATACATATTATATATTTAAGCCCAATATTATAATTAGCATGCTTATTTTAATCATATAATTTAGTATATTATTAAAATAATAATAATATTTCCTATTTTTATTACCTGAAACGAATGACTTTATTATTATTGTTTTTTTAAAAACAATCGGTTTATTATCGTTACAACTAGTTTAGCTGCGATGCGCAGATAAATTATATATAAATAATAAAAATTAATAATTAATATAAAATTAAATTATTATAATTAATAATATAAAAGATCTCAAAATATAAAATAATGACTCATTCTAATAATATTTTTTATAAATAAATTATTAAAATTAGAAATATAATTAATAAAAAATATCAATTTAAAAATAAAAATTAAAAATATAATACATGGCAAAATAAAAATCTGTAGCAATTTAATAAAGAAAAATTAAATTTTTAAAATAATTTATCATATTTATAATTACTTTTTATAAGTTGAGGGTGTAAAGTTAAAATAGTTATTTTAAACTCAATTTATGTAAAATATGAAAAAAAAATTTAAAAATTTAAAAATATAAAATATAGCAAAATTTTTCTTTGGTGCAATTTTTTTTTGCAATCTTACGGTTTTTGCAAGCTAAATTTTTATATATTCTTAGTTGATATTGTTCAAAGTTTAAATAATTGTAATTGCGCATTTGATAACATGAATTTTACCATAACCAATCACAAAAAAAATTTATAATCAACCATGCTGACTATTTATAAAATACATTCTATAACTACGGACTAATTTATATCGTCAAACCTATCTTTTCCATTGTCTAATTCATAATTCAAATTTTTAATGGAAAATAAAAATGATCTAATATCAATTATAAATCATTTAATATTTTCATGACTATTTTTTTTATAGACTAAAAAAATAAAGTGAAAATGACCACTTTAAATTTAGTTCATACACATAAAGTTATAAAAAAATACAAAAACTCAAAATAAAATTTATATGCATTAACAAAATTATTAATAATAAGCTGATATAAAACAAATAAAAATAACAAAACAATTAGTTATGTGATAAGAGCAACATAATAAAAAAATAAGCCTTTAAAGGAATTTGCCATCTTCATGAATTTTTTTTAGGTTAAGAGAGTAAAGAAAAAATAATCACACTATGAAGTTACTTTATTTTGTGAGAATGAATAATGTGAGTAATTATAAAGATATAAAAAAAATACAAAATGTCAAAATGTGAGTGTTCATAAAGATATGAAACAAAATACAAAAGGTCAAAAAATAAAAAAATATAACTTAAAAGAAGAATAAAAGTTAAAATTAAAATAACTATTGATTTAAAATATGAAGGATCACATACAATATAAATGTATTAAAAAATTTTAACATGTCACATGTTATTTTAAATTACAATAATTTGAAATTCAAATAGATAAAAATACGAAACATTTTTAATTTTACATAAAGAAAAAACTATAATTTTTATCTTTTCATAACATTCAATTCAATTTTATAAAAGGATAAAATAAAATATACAAATTAAAAAAATTGTAGTTTATATAGTGAAAATTATCTTACGTGTTATATAGATATAAAATTAAAAAATAATTATATAAAGAAATAAAAAGTTTATAATTTTAATTTTTCATAAAATCTAATTTAATTTTATAACTAAAAGTCTTTCTTGATAATATAATAAAAAATTATATAAATAATTGGTAAATATAAAAAATAGTTAATTGTAAAAATTTAGAATTTTTACATTTAATATAAATATAATTAGAAATAGAGGAAGATAAAAATATTAAAAAATAATGCTCATTAATATGTTAAAAAGTGAAAAATGAAAAATTTCCATAAAAAGAGAAAAAAAAATGTTTAGCACACATTCTTCCTTTATATAAGTAATTTTTAATGTGTTCCCATCAATTCCATAAAAGAGAGAAATAAAAAAAATGTCAGCACACCTTCCTCTCCTTCATATTGTAGACACTCTCGATTTGACCAGCTCGCTACGAAAGCCCGGTGATGAGATAGAACGATTTTGAACGCAAATAAATCCGAAACCTTTTCTAGAATGGACTCGAGAGCCCAAAATGTCAAATTTAAGGCTAAAACACCTAGCTAAGGCCCATTGACCCATTGACCAAGCCTAGGTTTGACTGAAGAGGCGATCACCTCTTTAAAGAGGCGATTGCTTCTTCCTAAGAGGCGACGCCACTTCAATCTGGGCCCGAAGAGGCGACACCTTTTCAGTAGCTGACCTACTTTGTATTAAACACAAATTTGATAGCATTACACATGGGGGGACCTACTATATCCCTAGTCTGAAGATTTGTGTGTGAAAGATGAACTTTTGAGGCAAAAGTAAGGTAGGAAAAGAGAGGGAAATGATGAGAGATGAATATCTTTTGTCTTGGCTTAGTTTTGGGGAATTGAAAAAGGGAAAAGGTTGGAAGCTAAAAAAAAGAGGTTTTGGCTAGTTTTAAGGGGAGGTTCTGAAAAATTTGAAGAGGAAGGAGCGAGGAGGACGTTTTTAAATAGGAAAAAACCCTAGAAAAACAAGAAGAAAGGAGGAAGAAGAAGTAGAATCTTAAGCTTGAGAGTTGATTTTCTTAAGAAGGAAGAAGGTACTCTTGTGTTCAAAGCATCCAAATCAACAAACTAGTCTCTGAGGGCTAAGTTAGGAGCCTTGATCTTGCTTCAATCAGTGAGGATTCTAATTTTTAAGTTTTAAACTCTTCATTTCACTTTAAATCTTCATTTTTAGTTTTCTTTATTGTTATTGTGTTTGGTGTCTATTTGGAGTCATATATGAAGCATGATTGCATGAATTATTGAGTATTAGTTGTAAATCTGTGTTTATTTCCATTTATCTTCGTTTATATGTATCTACTTTGAACTTACTTAGGATTTAAGAAACTACAAGTTTGCTGTTGTATGTCCAAGAGGCAATGCCTTTTCAACAGAGCCACATCTGATTTGGCTTTGATATATCATGCTTTTCTTATATAGTTTGCATGTTCTTGGTATTTATCTTGTCACATATCTTGATTTCATATGTGATTATCATGATATTAGGTTTAATTAGGTGTTGATTTATGTTCAAATGAATATTTATGTCTATTTTGTACAAATTTAATTTGGTTTCTTGTAGGTGATAATTATTATTTTGTGAGAAAGAACTAACTCTTACTTATTACAGGGATTTTAGGGTAATTTTTAATCACTGAATATTTACACCCTTAATTAGTTCTTGAGAGGATTTCTTGATAATTTAATTCTTGATTTATTATTGGTTTACTTTTGATTTCTTTTCAGTTTATTTGTAGTTTATTTTACGTTTATTTGAAGTAAAATGTTGTAATCCCTAATTCCTTCCCCAATTATTTAATATGTATTTGTGTAATTTACTACTTGATTGAATGTTCGAGTTATAAGCATAAAAAAGGACTAATGTGCAAAGATGGATCAAAATGTAAAATTGAAAATGTTTGCAATTCACATGATAATAAGGAACTATTCAAATAATCAAAGGTAATAAAATACAAAACACATATGGAGGCCAACCGCAAGGTTGGGTGGGCATTCCAAAGCCCATACCCAGTTTTCGAACCTGATCTCTGATGACGACTTCTGGGTACCTCAGTAGAATCTAGTTACTGTAAAGTGTGTCCCTATTTTCATTCGGGTGACGATTCCATCTCCAATATGGGCCCCTAAGCCTATTTTGTATTTCCTTGCAGGTCCTGAGCTTGTATAGTGCCATGGTCGCCAACACTTGAGCGCGCGCTAGACCCTGCCACCTACAGTGGCGACTCAACTAAGGATAGAGAAACTGATTCAAGTGTTTTGTAATTTATCATCCTTGATTATTTTCTTGTTTCCTTTGCATTTCTGCATTTACTACACATTTCCACACAATGTACACTCAAGTCTCAAATAACCCGACAATAGTCTTTACTTCGCTGCCTGCTTTTCACTCAAACCTGGTGGTGAAGTACTCGATTATTGTCACTCATAGCACGTACTATCCATGTCTCACGGACCCTTGAGTGGGGAGACAAAAATGGATGTATATAGCTGTGGGAGCCATAACTTATTACCTTTGACTCAGCTCATGTAATGACCTAGCAATTTCCATTAGGATTTTTTTTCAAATGTGTGTGATTTATGCCATATAGTAATCCTTGTAATAAAGCCCAAGTCCAGGACTAATGGATTATGCCAAGTTGGGCCTTTAATGCCTACTATGGCCCATTAAAATGGACTTTGGTTTTATTCAAAGGAATTGCTACTTGTTTGCATTGTCTCGAGAGCTTTCTTGCGTATGTCGATTTTGTTATCCCCTGTTGATAATCAAAACCCAGACCAACAATCCTAGGATAAGGAACTCGCTATTGAACACGTGTGTGGGAGAAATAAGGGGGGAGATACCTTTAGACGGCGGGGTTTAGCGTGCGTCCAAGTTTATTGCAACCGCGACACTGTTTGAGCTCAGGGCTCTAGGGAACACACTAACCACTGTCACAAAGACATGGCGTGGAGATGAGGAGTCGCCACCCAGGGTAATAATTGGGACAAATCGAAAGTGGTGATAACTCGATTCTCTAATACAAGCTAGCACCACAACCAGAAGTTCTGGATATGGAATACTAACTTCTTTTAGTCTTGTGTTCATTTAGGTTTATTTTATTAACTACTATCTTATTCCCTAATTACATGCAATTTCATTAAACCCTAATTCGAACATCCATCTAACCCTAAGGCAACCAATCAATGAAAAAGCAAATAAGAAATGCATTCAAAATATAATGTCCCTAAATCTAAACTATATTTTAATTTAAGTTAATTAAATATACATATTTTAATTAAAAATGAAAATGAAACTAAAAATGAGCCTACATTTTGATTAATTAGTGAGCCTAAATTTATTTATTTTAATTCAAAAGAAAGTGGGCTTAAGTCTATTAAATTTTAAAAGAAAAAAGAAATTAATTAGTGGGCTTAATTCTAATTATTTTAATTCTAAAGAAAGTGAGCCTAAGTCTACAAATTATGAAAGAGGCTTTATTAATGGGCTAGGTCTAAGTTAATTTTATTTAACTAAAAATGGGCCTAAAATCTAAATTATTCTAATGGGCCCAAATTAATTAATTAAACCTAAATTTAATTTTAAAGAGGTTAGATCTACATGTGGGCCTAAAGCCCAAATCAAATAAAATTAAAAATAAGCCCAAAACAAATAAAAAAACAATAGAAAAAGAAACAAACATTACGTGATTTTTCTCTAACCTTAATTTCAATTACATGCAACCTAAAATTAATCTAAAGCCAACATTAATTTTAATTGAATTACCAAGTGAAATCCTAATTTACTAACCAATTCAGAAACACACACACGTATAATTTTACTATTCCCACTATTGGGGCTATTACAATAATCTACTGAATAATAAAATTAACTACAAC
>CATIWM010200902.1:0-13341 GCA_949671775.1 Mallotus repandus | reverse complement strand
CTTTATAATGTATTTAAGTAATTTAAATGGTTATTTGCAATAAATGTTAATTTAATTGTAAGATTTGAATTATATATGTTTATTAACGAAAATTTAAGTATAAGCTAGAATTTTACTATTTATTTGAAAATAAATATATTTGATATTTTATTGTGGAAGTAAATTGAATTGTGGTATTTAAATGAGATTTTATGATTTTTGGTAATTTATTGAAAAATTATATTATTTTATTTGTTATTGTGAAATTGGTTCTCGGTTGAGCATTTAGTGTAGTTCAGGGGCCCAACCTGAGATTTGATGTTGTGAGAATATTCGAAGTGTGTTGTTGTGCAGGAACAACTCTACTTTTAGTGGAGAGATGTCCATTTTACAGAGGAGATTTTGTCCAATTTTTGGTAGATTCTCGTAAAGCGTGACTCAGCCTATGTCAAAATTCTAGTTTTAGATGAGTTATGTCTTAGATCGAGTTAGTTCCTTCATTTCGTGATTTTATTAATTTTGAGAATTTTCATGAATTTAATTATTTTATTTTTACGAGCATATTTTAAATAAATATTATTAATTTTAGAGAACTCCGGGGCACGAGCTGTTGCACCAAGGCAACAGAGATCGCGTCGCCCGGCGTGCTCAATCTGTAAGTTAATTTTATGGGATGTGTGTTGTGTGTGTTTCAATATATTTTCTAGCAATTAAAAATAAAGCATGTTTAAAAAGAAAAATTATTCGATATGATTTATTTATTGATTTAATTGTTTATTTATTCATTATTTATTGGAGATAATGGTAGAACGTGCTACCCAATGGGTATCACTAGGACCACGTGCGCACGGGTAAGATCTCTGTATGTGATTAATATGTAAATGGTTAGAGTTCGGTGGAGCTAGTGCTCTCGGGCCAGTAAAAGAAAAGAAAAAGGGATGTAACTCGGTTGTGCTCGCTCTCGGGACATCAATATGGAATAAGTGAAATGACTGTGGCAGTAACTCGGTTGATGCATTGCTCTCGGGATGACAGTCACTTGGATTAAAAGAACCGAAAGACTATTAGAATAATAGTTTAGGTGTTCTACCAGGTTTTCCACCAAATAAATACTTTAAATATTTTTATACGAGGATTTCATATTAAATTGATTTAAGAAGTTTTAAAGAGATTTGATATAAATATTATCGAGAAAAGTAAATGATTTTAATAATTATAATTATTTTATTTTATATTGTTATAAAAAGGGCTTTAACAAATGGTTTTAAAACCAGCATGCATTTTATAAAATTGATTCACTCAGTGAGGTCTAATTCCACTCAACTTATTTTTTTCAGGACCTCACAGTCTGTCTTCTAGTATCCCCCGTTTGCGCCGAGTTCGTTCTTCACCGGTTGCATTATGTATGTTAATTTAGTTTGTATACTATGTAACTGAATTCTAGACACCGCAGTAGTAAATTCAAATATGTATTATCGGTATTATGTATTGTATCTAACATGAAATATTGTATTTAAAAGAATATTATTTTATGCTATTAATATGGGGCATTTATTATGATTTATTGTTAAGTGTATTGGTTTTATTCCGCGAAAAATTTTTAAGGTTTGTTATGGGTTTCGATTACTTTATGTATCCCCATTCCCTAGTGTCGGTCACGTACTTTTGGTTCGGGTCGTGACAATTTGAATAATAATTTCTTTTAAATAATTATCATATATATAAGCCCAATTTATTTAAACTATTAATATTTTTCATTTAATATATTAATATATACACTTAAAATTTATTATTTATAAAATTTCACAAAATTCACAAAAATATATTTTAACACTAAATATAATTAAATCATCAAATAATTAAATATTACAATATTTATATACATTTATATTATATCCAAAAATTAATCTAAAATCAACAAAATATACAAAAATACTAATTTAGCTAATAAAATTTATATATACTTTCTAATAATCAAAATTATCATTATACATGGTAATTAACTATAAATTCACCAAAAATCAATTTAAAATCAAATTATACAATTTCCTTCAAAATTTATAATTTTCACATATTACTTTCAAAAATTATAATTAATTATCTATAATTAATTTTACAAAATTTCCTTCACAAACATTACTCCAAATTAGTATTTATTAAAATTTTAGAGCTCGAAATAGTAACCCGAACCAAAAATTCCAAAAATTAAAAATAAATCCGAAAAATATAAAAAAAAAATTATTTTTAGATAGCATTCAATCTTTACATCAACATTTAGCCTAAAACTCAATAAATCAAAAATTAACAAAAACTCAAAAATGCATTTACCTTGTTTCAAGTCGATTCGGAAGGAGATCAAAGAAACCGAAGGTAGATTTGAGAAGCTTGGAAGACGAGGATTCCAACGACACCAGAACCATGGCCAACCGACGTCGGGATCGTCACCGGCGACCGAAGCTAATTCCGGCTGAATCCAACAGAGAACTAGGAAAGGAGGAAGGAGGCGGCTCTGGCGGCTGTACGGCGAAGCTGGAGGGCGGTGAGGATGGTGGCGCGACGTGTGGTGACAGCGGCAAGGAGCAGTGGGTGGTGGCCGTCTAGTTCGGTTCCGGCCGAGAGAAAGAAAAAGAAAAGGAAAGAAGAAAAAAAAAGTTGACCGAAAAATTTTTTTATTCTGACTTTTTTTTATAATAATAATAATAATAATAAATTACTAATTTACCCACCAATCTCATATAAAATAATAATTTTATAAAATAATCATTAAAATAATACTCAACACCAAAACTTCAAATTAATTTCACTAAATAATAATCTTAATATTAATAAAATGTTTATTAACACTGAAAATCTTAGAAATTTATTTTATAATTTTAAAAATAATTCGGGTGCTTACACAAAAAGTGTATCCTAACTTTTTGGCAAAGAGATCAGTAGAAATGTTGCCAAGTGATTATCATCAAGTCTACAGTTCATTGTTGAGAGTTGATCTGCGACACCTTCAAATTCGTTGATGTGTTTTGACATGCTGTTGTCATCTTTCTATTTCAAGGTAATGAGACGGCGTATCAAATTGGCTACATTTTGTGCGCTTGGTTGCACGTACGTCTTCTCCAATTTTTCACACATCTTGTAGGCATCAGTTTCTTTGGCAATGCTCTGTATAATACTTCTATCAATCCACTATCTGATTTGAGCTACGCACTTGCTGTTGAGCACTTCCCAACCTACATCTTTCATCTTCCTCAGCTGGCCAACAGCTACACCATTAACAGTTTTGATAGGCTGCCAGAGATCTTTCATGTATAAGAGATCCTCCATCGTTGACTTCCAAACTGAGTAATTTATTGGAGTCAATTTGAACATGTTGTCTGTGTTCTCTATTTTTACCTAGATAGAAAAAAAAAAATTGACCAACCAAGCTCTGATACCACTTTGTTGGGATAAATTAAATTTTTCTACTGGATAATAAATGGGATATAAAAATAAATAAAAGTGATAAAGTGTGCACAATAATATAAATGTAATATCCTAGCTCTAGGTTCAAAAAAAATATTGGAAAATAAATTAATAGAAAATAAATAAATACAACAAATAAATAAGTATAGAAATAAATAATTGATAAGAATTAGTTGTATATATAATGAAAGTTAAGGGTTACAAGTGCAAAGAAATACAAAGATTTTTGCTAGAAGCTATATTTGATTGAAAAAAATAAAATAAAATAAATATATATAGAACATGCTAGAGATGGAACCATCAAAATAATTAAAAAAAAGAAGAGATAATAGGAATGTGGTAGAATATGATTATATGGTATCCAAAAAAAAAAGGAGAAGAAGATAAAATACTATGGAAAGTAAGAAGTGAGAAGAAGTATCTAGACTATGGGAGGAAGGGGAGGTTGCTCTCTCTCTAAAAGAAGAAGAATAAGACGGGGACTACTCTTAAAAAAAAAAGGAAACAATTGGGAGGAGTAGAGAGGAGAAAGGGAGATGTTTTCAATCCCTACCAATTCCATCACCAACCCTTAAAATTATCATGATTTTTGGAGTAGGTTTGCTGAACTGTTGATGGTTGAGCCATAGAAGGGTTTATACAATTCATCCTCAAACCAACAAGTCCAAGAATATCTAACCTCAAGAACACTTGGTCAAGCTAGCACGTTGTGAAGAGAGTTGGTACATCATCTAAGGAGTTTAATTTGAAGACTAATCAAGTGACTCAAGGCTGAATAGAGAGGTTAGGAGCTATTTCTAAGGGGAGAGTTAAGTCAAGATCAAAACATACCTCCATAGAAGCATCTTGAGAGCTAGGAGGTTCAAGAAGGGCTATGCAATTTTGTTTGGCCATAAAATTTCATAGGTAATATATTGAGACCATTATTTATATATTAGATTGTGTGTGTGTGTACGTTAATTGAAGTCATTTTGTGCATTTGAAAGGTAGAAACTTTTTTAGGATTGTAAGCTGAAAATTTGGGACTGTTTTCCTGAATTTCATAAGTTTGGTATTTTGTTTATATCTTAAGCTAGAAAAATTAAAATTAGTCATAGTTTGATTATATGAAAACTTTGAAAAGTTTTCTATAACTTTGTAGTTTTGATTTAGAGCTGATTTAGCCTGTATGATTGTCTAAAGAAGCCATGATTTTTATTGCTCAATCTATCAGAGTAATTGAGCTGATTGTGATTCGGTCTTTGTAAATTTATTTTTAGTTATCCAATTGGGTTAACAATTTTATAGAATATACTAGACACATAGAGTTACTATTTTGTAAAATTTGAGCTCCAAATTCTATTTCTATAATTCCTAGCAATTTTTTGAAGTTACCCCTAAAATCTGTCATAACAGAGTAAAGGTGATAAGAGCTGAAAATTCAATTTGCATTAGCATGAGAAAAAGTATGTCAAATAGGTTGAGCAGAATTTTGTTAGCGAGCTTAGAATCTCATTTTATTACTTCTTAAATGTCTCTATAGGAGTCGTTCCAGCCACAATGGTAGAAAATAGACCGGGTCCATTTGGTCAGTATTTTGTGTTAGCAATTCAAGGTGAGTGGATAGTGGTATAACATCGTAGTTTTAAATATACTATATATATGTTTGAGAAATGATTTTTATTCAAACTCTCTTTTACATGGTGGTTGCAAAATTTTATTTTCTAGTAACTTGGGAACATATAATGTTACTTTCATTTTTGTGCTATTATATGAGAAATGAGTTTAAATGATGTTTGGATAAATGGTATGCACTCAGTGATGTTGCCTATGAAATCACACCTTGAATGTCGGGTGCGTAAAAGAATATATATTATCGCCCTTCTAAGGGTATTGTCTCTGTGCATGTGTATGACTAGGATTTGCACTTTGGTCTGTGAACTGAGACATTCAACGCCCAGAGTTGTTTGGGATTTATAGGACACAACTATGAGTGCACATAAGTTGATGCTTAACTATGTTTTACTTGGTTTTAATTTAAGCAATCGATAAGATTGAGTTTTGTGATGGAAATGCTCTAAAAGCCAATTGATGATTTTATTAGAATTTTAATGTATTCAGCACATGATTTAAGAATGAGTTTGTGAATTGATTTTTCGTAAAGTCTGCTTAAAGAACTCATTATTTTTTTTGGTGTATTTATCATGATTCAAGTTGTTTGAATGATTTGGGTTTGATTTTTATGCAAAACATTTTAATTCTTAATATGTGAGATAATAATTAATTGTATGTTCCCCTTTGTTAGACTCTTATATTCTCATTGAGTATTTGTACCCATTCCCTCCATTTTATCATTTTTCATACTCTTTTGTGGACTGATAGATTCTTGTAAAATGTTGTTCTCAAGTGCACCCCAGTTATCAGCTTTAGTGAAGGTTGAACCAACAAACTCTTACTATTTTAGATAAATTTTGCCTAGACTAGCCTCAAAGGCTAATGTACAGTTTATAAATAGTTACTCTTAATTGAACCTTGTGTACAGTAAGCTTGTAATAATATCTATTAGTATTTTATTTATTGTGTTTTAAGTTGTTCCAAAAGTTTTAGTTCATAGTCATACTCATCCTTGTGATAGAGGATGGGGTGTGACAATAAAGGCGACTTGGCCTGCCAAATTAAAATAATAATAATTAATAAGGCGGTCAAACCAACCAGTGGGTGAATAAAATTAATAAAGAAGAATAAGTAGTAGGACACAAATAATTTTTTACATGGAAACCTTATAAAAGGAAAAACCACGGGACCTAGTCTAGTTAAATCCCCCACTATAAAAATAATGGGATTACAAATTACAACCCTCAATTTTTGGTTTCACACCCTCACAAATTGGCTCTCAAAATAATATTCACCCAAAGCTCTCAATTTTTGCTCTCCACTCACATAGCACACACTCTCTACACATATAAAGCACTCTTTTCTTGCTCTCCTACTCTGCACCAATCCTTGCAGAGTGAATGGCTATTTATAGCCACTTTTTGAAAATAAAAAATTTAATTGGTGCTCCACTGAAAGTAGATGCCCTTTTTTTTTATTCTTCAAATCTTGTCCCCCCACTTGTAGATGTGACCTACCTACGAAGAAGAAACCACCTAAGCTGAAGCTTCTGTATGCTAGAGAGTTTTTGCGCTGTAATGTCACTGATGGTTGAGAAGAACCTGTCGTAATTGCTGCACAACAACCAAATTAGCTATAATCTCAACAAAATCATTAGACCATAAACTCATGAACAAAAACAATCATAGACTCCATGGAAACAACTATCAGGAGGAATATCAAAAAAAAATTGGAACTTTCAATACATCAAGATTACCTAGAAAAAAATACATGACAGGGGAAGGGAAAAAAGAAAGAAAGGAAGAAATAGACCTTAGTTCTGAGGGGGTGATGCTGAAGCTGTAATAGATAAAGTTGTCGTCCCTTCTTAGCCATCGAACCCATGTTGGCTTTTGCTTTCTGATCTAGGATAGGCCTCCCCTTCAATATCAAGCAAGAGTGAAAAAATCTACCCTTTTTCCTAACAATCATGCTTTAAGCAATCAATGGTTATAAAAACAGACAGAATGATAAAAGTCCATGTTACAGGGGCGAATTAGTCGACGGGTAAGAAGCAGAGTAATATTTGTGAACTAGTCGTCATCATCAGTAGAAGTAATTGAGGGAGTGTATTCAATTAGGACTTTTCCAAACATTTATAGACTTTTGTAGAGTTTATAGACCTTTTAATGACTTTTACAGACTTTATTTTTAAAGATTTTTATAGACTTTATGAATTTGTTAATGACTTTTATAGATTTTATTTTGAAAGACTTTTTATGACTTTTGTTGACACTGGATAACTTTTATTGATTTTAATATACATATTTTGACCTAATAAATTAATTTGTCATATAATAAAAATAAAAAAATTTAAATAATTATTAAAAGTGGATGTCTTTAATTAATTTTTTAAAAATAATTAAACATATCAAAAGGTTGTTTCAAGATGACAACCTTCACTGTGAAAATCTTGAAAATGATAGCAAACGCCTCGAAAAGGAGCTAAAAACTGAAGTCGGTTTGGAAATCCGCAATCCACCAAAAAATATTTACCTAACATATATATAAAAAATATGATAAACAAAAATAAAAAAAAAGCATATAAAAAGTGAAAATAAATTGAAATAGTAATAAATCATTCAACATCTTGAGGAAGGGTGAAAGATAATTTTTTAGATTTCCTATTTATATCAACCTACAAAAAAGTCATTCAAAATCCATTGAAATCTTGAGAGTGAGGGAAAAAAAATATTTATGCATAACATTACATAAAAAGTCTATAAAAGGACATAAAAGTCTATAAAAGGACATAAAAGTCTAATGTCTATAAAAGTAAATGTCTTTTTGAATATCATTTTACTTTTATAGACTCTATTAAAGTTATAATTGAACACCTTCTAACTTTTATAGACTTTTTTTAAGTTATTAGAAATTTTAATTGAATACCGCCTCACTTTTATGAAGTTCTAAAAAGTTCTAATTAAATACCATAAAACTTTTGAAATCAATTAAAATCCTAATTAAATACACCCTAGTGAGCGAGTGAGGATATTCTATTCTATTTTACTGTGAGGTTGGGTCCATCGACTAGTTTAGCCAGTTGCAGTTGAAGTTTTATTTAGGTATAGTGTGTCGCTACCTATGATGCAGTGACCATAATGCCCTTTAGTTCAAATTTTTTTTTGAGATTATTAAAAAAAATTTACAGGCTACAAGTGTTTAAATTTTTACACAATGGGTTCACTCATGTGCAACTTAGATTTTAGATTTCAAAATAAATAAATAAATAAATAAATTTTCAAAAAAAATAAAATTCAATAAAACAATTGAAAGGACAAAATTGAAAATTGGACTAACCGCGAACGTTGGTTGGCAACGTCTATCACCATCCTTGTATTTATTTATTTTTTGTTAATACGGCACAACAGCGACAGCACTCCCCAATCGAATCTTGATATTTTGAAAAGGAGTTACAACTTAACTACTTTCTTATTAGTAAAATTTTATTTATTTATTTAGCTTTTGATATTTGGCTGATTATATATATATATATATTTTTTTTTTTTTCAACACCAATAACAAGCAAACAAAATATCGCTATCTAAGTTTTAAAAACAATAATGCTTTAAAAAAAAGTTTTATAAAAATAAAAAATATCGCTATCAACAATAACACAGTAAAATCAGCAATTTATTTGTTAAATATATGGTCAAATGGTGCAAATTTCACTATTGTTATTATTATTTTTTTATCAATTCTAAACTTCTTGTATTTAAAGTTTACTCAATTCTAATTAATCTAATTTGATTTTAGTAGGACTATAAAAGCGGTAAAAGTCTTGCAACTTATTTTGTACAACTGCATACACATACCATAACTTGAATTCAAAATATAAGTTTAAGAAAAATTCACTATTGTTATTAAGAAGTATAAAGCTCAAATTTTTCAACTAAAATTTCTCTTTTTCTTGAAATTGCAACTAGATTATTAGAAAAAATTAAACATTTATCTACAATTACGTCAAAAAATTTACTAGCATTCTTTTTCTTATTATTATTAATAGGTAAAAAAATTTTGAACAAATTGTTAAAGTAAAAAAATAATATTTCTTATTAAAAACATAACAGGAGGAAATATATATACATTTCTTATTAAATTAAGTAAAAATTAATTTCATAGATTGATAATGACATATAAATGCAAGTTTTATCATTAAATAAATTATTATTGAGATAACATTTATTTAAAATAAATTGAGAAAAATTAATGACAGTCAAACTTGATAAAAGCACCACATTTAAAAAATTTTATGCCATAATTGGATGCAAAGGATTTGAACATAAATTTGAATATAGATCAAATTTCTTATTGGACAACTATGTGTATTTGTATTGATGAGGATTTCAAACAAATCCAAAATACATTTAAAAGCTTATGTAATGAGATTTGAAATTATTATATTTGTGTTGTAAGGGAAAAAAAAAATCACTGTATTTGAAATTCAATATTTTAAATTTAAAATTTAAAATTAAATATTTGCATCCAAATACAATTTTAGTATAGGTTAGCATAAATTTAATATGATGGTAATTTTTTTTTAGAAAATCTTTTTGGCAGAAATTATGCCATAAACCTTTGGCACAAATCAATTAATATTAAGTATAGTGACTATAATATTCTTTTAAAAATAAGTATAGTGACAAATATATTCTTTAATGTATTAGTTCCAAAAATGATTTTCACATTCTAAAATCTTAGATATAATTTTAGTAATATATTATATTCTTATTTACTAAAATTTTTTATATATTTGCCAAATCATATATTTATTTATATTATATCCAAAAAATACCATAAACAAAAATTTGATTTTAAAATAATTTCTTAAAAACTCAATATTCTTCCTTAAATAAATTAAAAAAAAATCTTCTAAAAATATTTATTAATTATTCAATAATTTAATTAAAATTAAATATTCATTTTTATATTTAAAATAATTTTATTCATTTTCTAAATTTATTTTAATATATTCATTATTATAAAGTTGACCATATTCAAATAATACTGTATTATTTTTCTATAATATTATTACCTCTTTAAAATAAAAATCCTTACACATTACTTTCAACCAAAAAAAAAATTATAGAAATCTGTCAAGAGTATTTGCATAAACAAATTCTGTAAAAAAGTTTTCTAAGTTGAAGGTTTTTTCACCCAACGTCCCTCATCCGTCAAAATTCCATCTTATAATATCACATGAATATGTTTTAATTTTTTGAAATTTTAATCATTATTTTGAAGTAAATTATATTTTAAAAAGTTAATTTAATTTTTTTTAGTATAAATAAACTCTCTTTTATGTTCATATTTTATTTATTATTATTTGTAATATTATTATCTTTACACTTTTTTTTTTACAAACTCTCAATGTCTTATTGATGGAAGATTGAAAGTTCATATCCAATACATAAAAATTAAGAGAAAGGTTTCGAACTTGAAATTTTCGCTTGGGAGAATAAACGCTTCATCATTATATTATATGTGTAATATTTAGTTAGTATTAGTATTCTATGTGAACTTCTGTATACAAATCAAATATTATAGCATATATATAAAAAAAATAATTATTAAATGTTCTTTAAAAGTTAATATTATTTAAAATTTTTAATAATTAAAACAATTTATTTTAATTATCGATAAATATTTTTATCCATTAAAATAAAATAATTATTTTTATTGATTTTTAATCAAATAAGTCATTTACATTTAATGAGTTTAATAAAAATAAAATTATTATTTTCAATTAATTTAAATGATTAAACTATTATTTGGTGGTGTATCATGTGTACCGGAAACAGATTAGTTGATTATCTTACTAATTTAGCATTGCAGCATATTCAGGGATTCAATCCTTAGCCTATCTAGAGGTGGTCACGGTTCAAAAATTGATCGCAGTTGTGGTTCGAAATCAATAATTCACGGTTCCACCTTAGATGAAATAGGATTGGAGCTAGTCGATTTTGATTCACAATTCCAGTTCAACCGGTTTGATATAAAAAATTATTTTTTAGAATATTTTTTTAAAAAGTTTTAATTAAATTACTTTAAATGGTCCGCTGACTTGAATTCACTGAAATACTTTATAAAGGTTTGAACTAAAAATTAAATTTTCAAAATAAATTAAAAAATTATAGTTGATTGTGACTTAAAATTAAAAAGAAATTCAAGGACTTTGAATTAAAAATAAAATTAAAAGAAATATGTTAAATTAGATAATAAATTAAAAAATAAAATTACCATTTACATATTGGCTTTTTTTCAAACTTTTGAAGGTTTTGAATTAATAAATTAAATGAGATTATATATATATATATATATTTATATAATAAAATTTTGAATTTAAAAGATTAATTAAATTTCAAATTGGTGTTAATTAATTTTTCACTAATTAACAGCAATTTGATAAGCATAATTCAATTTTAAAAGATTAATTCCTATTGATGATAAAATGTATTGATTAGTAGTAATTTATTAGACCTACATTGACAACCTTTTACATGTCAAATAATTTTTTGGATTAAATCAATGCATATCAAATTTTTTATTACAAAATATTTTTTTTTAAAATACATAATAAAAATGTTTATCTCATATTTTATAGGTACAAAAATTTAAAAATGTTTCCAGATTAATAGTTGGATTTTATTTTTAAATTTAAATCATTGTAATAACTAAATGTCTAAGGTTTAAATACAGTTTTAAGTTGATATATAAATATGATATATTTTTAAATATTATTATCCTAAAAAATAATTTAAATTAAATTAAACTAGTTATAATTAAATTAAATAATAAATTCAAACACTTTCATTTTTTAAAAAAAAAACTTTCATATTTTTATCCTTTATCAATTTTCTTATTGATATTAATTAATAGAGAGAATTAAGTATCTCAATAATTATTTATTAAAAAATTCAAACACAATTCATTAAAATGAACATCATACGCGTATATACAATGTGCATGGCCAAGATGTTAAGATCCCATCTCAACATACTTGTGTCACTGCGAGGATAAAATTGTAGGAAATAACTTTTTTTAATGAATATATTTTCTCTCAAAAATATTTGATGTTGAAACTTTCTTTAATATTGGAAAGAAAAATCTTTAAGTCAACTTTACCAAATAATTAATTTTAAAAAGATTTAAGTATTTATAAGGGTATATTTGTCACTAAAAATAAATTTTATAATCTAAAACTACAATATTACCCTTAAAAATAAAAATAAAATTTTTAAAATATTCTTTTATGCCAACACAAATTGTGCAGTTTAGCATCACTCTTTTTTTTAGTTAATATCTTTGATATTTTCACATTAAATAAATTGATATCTTTATTTACTACAAAATAGAGATTATCAATTTCAACAAGCAACCATTATAATTGATATTTTCAGTTTTTCACGTTAATTTCATACCCATACCATCAAGTTATAGAGACTAAATAAATATGCGCCACATGGCCAAGAATTCAAAAGGGTGAACAAAATAAATAGGTTTTGATTTCTTGATGAAGAACCCACATGTAATTAATAGGTTATATACAAGCTTTTGGCCTAGAACAGGAATTCAAAATTTGCAAATTTTTAAAGTTTGCCCCAAAATATATACATGTGAAGGGAAAGATCTATGAAGGTCTCCATATGGTGAAGCGACTATTATTAAGTGACTTCGAAGACAGGGAACTATGCACTACCATATACCAAATGATCGAATCAACGTGTAATATCAGGAGCAGAGAGGTTTTTTTTTCTTTTTTTTCAAATAGTTTTGTTTTGAAAATTATGCTAGGGTTAATGGAACGAGTCCAGTCAAATTAATATAAATCTTGATCTCAGTCAACTCCATCAGGCAGCCCGTATTTCAACATCCACGACCCCTTCTCTTCGACTAGTCATTTTGGTTGCTATATATACCTTCATTTGTACCTCTCCATTTCCATTATCAGCTTCTGCCTTTTTCTAAGAGATCAAATTAAAGAAAAAATTCAAGAAAAACTATAAACATAATCAGATCATATACACACATGACTTCCTTACAAACTTCAGGTCATTTCTCTTCTTCCTCAACTGTCTCTTCAAAAAAAATAAGTGCTGCCATTTCTGTCCCTAAACTTCCAAAAATTCGTTTCCCAGTTTCAAAAGCACCATCAAGAAAATTGGTTGAGGAACTGAGTCTGAAAGATGCTTTTACAAACACCATTCCAGTTGAAAAGAATGTCACCACCACCACAACAATGGACGAACCTTCCATCAAGTCTGCTTCTGG
>CATIWM010200898.1:0-13355 GCA_949671775.1 Mallotus repandus | reverse complement strand
TTTTTTATGATTACTTTTATGTTTATTTTGTTTTTAATTGCTTATTATTTTTGTGTTTTATGTGTTTATACGTTTTTTATGTCATAAATGTTTATTTTATTTTATTAATTTCTATATTTTTTATGTTTGTTTTGTTTATGTTTAAGCTCATAATTTTAGGTTTTAGGTTAATTAATTTGATTCACTTAATCTAATAGGTTTAATAATTTAATTAGGATTAGGGTTTAATTAATTAATTTGATCTTTAGGCCCATAATTAAATTTAGATTTTAGGTTAGAGATAATTTAGGCCCACTTAGATTAATTTAATTTAATTTAGACTTAGCCCATTAACTTAATTCTTTTTTCATAATTTTTAAAATTAAGGCCAATTAGTTTTAAAACTTGTAGATTTAGGCCCACTAATTTAAGTTTTCATAATTTGCAAGCTTAGACCTATTTTAGAAATGCAATAAATAAACTTAGGCTCATTTAAATAAAATTGAGTAGGAATTAGGCTCATTAACTTTAGGTTCATTCGTAAATTAAAATATATAAACTTAGCTCACTTTAATTAAAAAATATGTAGATTAAACTAACTTAGGGTTGAATGTGCTTTGTATGAATGCATTTCTTATATGCTTTTTCATGATTAGTTGCCTTTGGGATTGATGGATGTTTAATTAAGGTTTATATGAAATTGCATGTAATTAGAGGATAAGATAGTAATTCATAAAATAATTATCAATGAACACGAGAGTAAAGAAGTTGGTATTCCGTACCCAGAACTCCTGGTTGTGGTGCTAGCTTGTATTAGAGAATCGAGTTACCATCACCTTCGATTTATCCCAGTTATTACCCTGGGTGGCGACTCCTCATCTCCATGCCATATCTTTATGACAGTGGTTAGTTTGCTCCCTAGAGCCCTGAGCTAAAATAATGTCGCAGTTGCAATAAACTTGGATGCGCATTAAACCCCGTTGTCTACAACCATGCTCCCTTTTAATCTGACTGTGATGAGAAAAATTAGGTTAGCTACTTTGAGAGATAGCCAGTATGTGCTTTTATAGGGTAGTACTACTCCTGAAGATAGTGAGGATGATACCCCTGATCCACCCCACCCTCCTACTCTTACCCAGCCGCCTCAATTATCCTCTTCTTCTGCTAGACCTTCTTTCAGTCACATTGAGACTACCTTACAGTACCACACTGATATTCTCCACTGGGTGGCCGATAGACTTAGCAATTTATTTCATATTCAGGGTGTTCCTATGCCTCCTCGACCAGTCTTTCCAGGATCCATTTTAGCAGTTGCTACAAAGGAATTTCATAATGATAGTGATCTTATGGATGACCCTTCTGCTGCTCCTACATCACATGCACCTGACCATGGCGACGATCCTGCCCCGATGAATGACTGATGTTCGCCCATTTTGTGCTTTTATGTTTTTCTGTCTCAATTGTCCTGTTTTCTTTTATGTTTTGAACCTTTTTCTGTTATCTGCTCTGGTATGTATTTTGGATAATTATAGCTTTGTTATCTTGTTTTAAAGGTAATTTACTGTATTTGACGGCTACAATGGCAAACAAGGGCAGTATTTCTTTTATCTTCTTTCTTTTTATTTTGTTACGTATCTTTTTTTATTTCTGCATATGTTTTGTCTTTGGGGACAATGACATGGATAGTGTGGGGGACCCTTGTCATATTTATTTATTTCCACTATCCAATGATTATCAGTTAAAAAATAAAGTAAAATAAATAAATAAATATATATATATATATATATATATATATATATATATTAATAAGTAAATAAAATTAACCTTCTCTATTCATTATATTTCAACTCGATTTCTCCACATTTTTATTTAAGCTTGTCCTTAAAACTGTTGTTTTTTTTAATTTTGTGCAAAATTGATGCTTGACTGCAGTTAGAGAACAATAGTGTATAAGATTGTTTTCAGGTTCAATTATCGAAGTATTAAATGATCTATTAATTAAGGTAATTGTACATAGTCATTATGCATGAAACATTTAGTTTTTATAACCTAAGCATTAGTTTGGAGTTGAATTTGTGCATGATTTTTAAGAGAGGATGCTTTCGGGTTTGTAACTCTTAAAAAAATCTCTCTTTTCTTAAATAAGAGCGGTGTTTAAATCTAATTTTTACATGCGTTGAATCTACTCCACTGCTCTAATTAGAGTATGAGTATTCAAAGGACCCACTTGGCGGTATCCACGCTTAGTAATACGGGAACGACGGGGGATGACTAAGAGTGGAAAGAATTGAACCGAGAGAATAAAAAAAAGGTGAGATGGAGCGTAAAAGGCACTCACTAAAGCAAAAAGCAAAGAAACAAAGAAAAAAAATAAATGTTATGAAATGGAGCATAAAACGCACTCACAACCAAAGTTTTATTTTTTTTAAAAAGAGTTATAGACCTTAAAGTTTCTCTTTTAGAGTTGTGTTCATTGATTTTCAAAAAGTTGTGTGCTTGGGTTGTGATTAGTAAATTGTTCATATATGATGTATTGTTGTCCGATTATCCTTTTTAGTAAACAAGTTTCAGTCTTGATGATTATTGGTTTACATGTCTTAGAAGCTATAAGTCTTTGGTTGTAGTTGAGTTTGTTCTTTAAATTTCAAATTCAATTTTTGCTTGAGGACAAGCAAAACTTTAGTGTGGGGGAGTTTGATGTGTGTAATTCTTTACATGTACTTGAGTTTAATCTTAATGAATTTTGAATAAATAATTAGATTAATTGGGTAATAATTGGGTCTAATAGAATATATTAGTTATAGTGTTAAAGCTAGGATTTTATTGTTTTCAACATATTTTTAAAGAGTTTTTATTTATTATTGATTTATGTTCCCTTTTTGTAGTCAAGCCTTAAAGGAAATTCTAGGAAAGCAAGGATTTGTGCTGACATGGTTTGAGATATGGCTTGACCAAGCCATGCCTGGTAGCGAATGTTGAGTTTCAAGCTACACAGTAACTAACAAGCCATAATTCATCTTGTGCTTACTTCTGTCAGACTTGAAGAAAGTTGAAAGTTTGACACAGTTTCACACACGGCCATTACCAAACCCGTGTGCATATCTAGAAAATGGCTCCAACAGGAACAAGACTATGACCAAAGCCGTGCTGTAAAGTAACTAACGTGACACCAGATGAGACATGGCTATGATCAAAGCCATGTCTGAAAGAAGAGTTTTTCCTAAGCAAAGAAGGAAGAGGAATTCAAGGGCTAGGACTTTTATCAAACTTCCTATTATAGGGGCATTAAGATGTATATTTGGGGATTTATTCAATATTCAAGAGGCAACAAACAAGAGCTAAACAAAGATTGAAGATGATTCCATATTCAAGAGTTTTATTTTATTCTTCATCTTTAATTCTTTAAACATGTTTGTGTGCTTCGCCACAACTATGCATGCCTAAATTTCCATTAGGGTTTAGGTTAAGGAGTAATTATTCCATGATATGATTGAACACAAGAGTTTTATTATTCATTTAATTATCAGTTAATTCTTTGAGTTGAACTTGTTTTATGCTTTTATTCTTGGACAGTCTGTTTGCATGTTTATAGGTAAACTCACCAATGACAGTTAAGGGAATTTATTAGCTTATGACTCATAGGACTTAGACCACTCGACCACGAGAGTAGGCGAGCTCTATGGGGAACCATGATAGTAGGCAGTGTCGACAATGGTAAATTTATTGTTAAGGAGCTTAATGAGCTTCGATTAACTTCTTAATCACAAGAGTAGGTTAAACTTTAATCTTTGCATGCTTAATTGAACTCAAGAGAGTCTTAGGTATTTTAGAGCAATTACCCTTAACTGATATCGATTTTTTTCAATTAATTTGTGTTCATGATCAGGTTGGAATAGTGAAACTAAACCTAGGCTCTAAGCTTTTTATTATTTGATTATAATTTAATTTATTTGTTTCTTATTTTAATTACAAAATTCACTTTTACTTAATTTACTAGCTGAGAATATAAGTAAAAATATTAGTACTCAATATACAATCTTTGAGGGAACGATATCTTTTATGCTACAACTCATGATCCGTGCGCTTGTGGGTTTTGAATACAACACATACACAACAATCTCCACCTTAGCGAATATCAAGCCCATTAGGAGATAAATTCTCTCATACCAAATAGGTTGGGGGAACATGCTTCTTTAGCATTTGGCAACATTCAATAAGTCCAAGCAATGCTTGAACTTGTCATTAGTAACTAACTTTGTCAACATATCAACTACATTCTCAGAAGTGTGAATCTTCTATAGAAATATATGACCAAATGTAATCAACTCCCTGATCTTGTGAAAACTTACATCAATATGCTTTATCCTAGCATGATACACCTGATTCTTTGCCAAATAAATGGCACTCTGACTATCATAATGCAACTGAACTCCACCTTGCTCAATACCCAGTTCCTTCACTAGTCCTGTAAGCTATAATCCTTCCTTAGTTGCTTCAGCTACTGCCATATACTCTGCTTCAATTGTAGATAATGTCACTAGAGAGTGAACTATGGATTTCCAACAAATAGGCCCTCCTGCAAGGGTAAACACATACCCTATTATAGACCTCCTATCATCCATATCACCAGCATAATCTAAATCCACATATCCTACAACTGAAGGATCACCCTGCTGACTACCAAACATAATGCCATAACCTGTTGTGCCCCTTAGATACCTGAATATCCATTTGACTGCTTCCCAATGTTGCTTACCCAATTTTAACATAAACTTACTGACTTGACTAATAACTTAAGCCAAATCAGGTCTAGTGCAAACCATTGCATACATCAAGCAACCAATTGCACTGGCATATAGTACTTTTTCCATGTCTTCAATTTCTCTATCTGTCTTTGGGCACTAACCTAAGGAAAGTTTAAAGTGATTCATCAATGGAGTACTCATTGGTTTAGCACTGCTCATCCTAAATCTATTTAACACCTTCTCAATATAGTTTTACTGAGATAACCATAATTTTCTTGAGCCTCTATCGCTATGTATCTCCATCCCAAGGATTTCTTTTCAGCACCTAAATCCTTTATATCAAATTCTTTCACTAATAAGGCTTTCAACTCAATAAAATCATGCTAACTCTTAGCATCAATAAGCATATCATCAATATACAGTAGCAAAAAAATAAACAAACCATCATCAAGGCACTTAACATAAACATAACAATCACACTCATAGCGCCTGTAGCCAATCTAAATCATGTAAGAATCAAACCGCTTGTACCATTGCCTTGGAGACTACTTTAACCCTTACAAAGACCTTTTCAATTTGTATACCAAATGTTCCTGCCCAAGTTAGGTGAACCCTTTTGGCTGCTCTATATAAATCTGCTCCTCCAGGTCACCATGAAGAAAAGCTGTCTTCACATCCATCTGCTCTAAATGCATATCCCAGCTAGTTACCAAGGCTAATACTACCCTGATAGAAGTATGTCTAACCATATGGGGGAAATCTCATCATAATCAATCCCCTTCTGTTGTGAGTACCCTTTTGCCACTAACCGAGCCTTGAACTTTTCCCTTTTTTTTTCTGATGTTGCTGGCTTCTTCTTGTAAACCCATTTGCACCCTATAGCCATCTTTCCCTCAGGTAGTTGAGCAAACTCCCATGTCTAATTTTTATGTAAATATTCCATCTCCTCTACCATACACCCATCCATCTATCTTTTTCCTCACTAAGCATAGCTTCTTGAAAAGTTGATGGATCTCCACTTCTAATAAGGAGAGCAAAGGAAGCTAAACCTTCATACCCAAATCTACTTGGAGGCATTATGGTGCATCTCTCTCTATCTCTAACTAGACTGTAGTGTTGTTCTTCACCTGAAGTAGAGCTTAAAGGTCTTGAACTAGAACTTTCAGCCCTTTCATTGTCTAGGACTTGTGGTTCTAAATTCACTTGCACTACCTTTGAAATGGAACTATTTTCATCACTTGCTGGCATATGACTTTTATCTTTCTATTGCAACATGGACTGCTCATCAAATATTGCATCCTTGCTGATCACCACCTTCTTCGCAACTGGATCCCAAAATTTATAGCCTTTTACACCTTTCACAAAGCCTAAAAAAATACACTTCTTAGACTTTGGATCAAGTTTAGACCTCTCATCACTAGATATATGCACATAAGCAGGACAACCAAAAATTTTTAAATTACCAAAATCAATTGGTTTACCTGTCCATACCTCTTATGTAACCTTTTCACCCAATGATGCCCATGGTGATCTGTATATGAGGTAGCACACCATACTCACAGTTTATGCCCAAAAACTATTAGGAAGCCTTGCATTCATTCTCAAACACCTTGCCCTTTTAGTAATGGATTTATCCATCCTCTCTGCCACACCATTTTGTTATGGTGTCTTTCAAACTGAAAAGTGCCTCTGAATACCATGCTCCTCATAAAATTTTTAAAACTGTGAATCTATGTATTATGTCCCATTGTCTTATCTCAAATATTTGATCTTTCTCCCTATCTAGTTTTCCACCTCTGCTTTCCACTACTTGAACTTAGCAAAAACCTCATATTTTTGTTTCAAAAATTACACCCAGACTTTTTTAGAAAAATCGTCAGTAAAAGCGATAAAATATTGAGACCCGCCCAATGACGATTCTCTAGTAGGCCCCCATACATCATAATGCATATAATCAATAATTCCCCCAGTTGTATGCTGACCAATCATAAACCTAACTCTAGATTGTTTTCCAAGCATACAAAACTCACAGAATTCTAATTTACAACTTTTAACACCCTTTAACAGATTTCTTTTATGCAATTCTGTCATCCCACGCTCACTAAGATGACCTAGATGCATGTGCCACAATTTTGTACAATCATCATCATAAAACTCAACTACTGCAGCTCCATCTACAATAATATTCCCTAGTAGTTATAAATGTTTTTAACAGTCCGTTTACTTTTCATCACAGTTAATAAACCCTTAGTTACTCTAAGGATTTCCCTATCTTTATTAGATCTATAATTAAAACTATTAGCATGTAATGTGGCAAGGGAAATCAGATTCTTTCTCATGTCTGGTATATGCTTAACATCATATAATGTCCTAACAACACCATCATGCAGCTGAATTTTAATCATTCTTATACTAGTAATAGCACAAGGTTTATCATCACCTAAATGGACAGAGCCAAAAGAACCTGACCTGTATGAGGTGAACCACTCCTTGTTAGGTGTCATGTGATAAGATGCTGCTGAATCAAGAAACCATGCAACCACATACTGATTTGTTGAAACAACCAATATATCTCCATCATCGAAGTTTGAATCATCATTATGAACCATATTTGTAGATTTTGATGAGTCTTCATTCTTCTTGTCGTCATTTTACCCTCTTTATCTTGGACAATCTTTCTTCATATGTCCATAATCCTTGCACTTATAATATTGCATTACTTTTCTGGGTCTGGATTTCAACCTTGACTTCCCCCTTACCTTCTCTACCTTATCTTCTACCACGTTCCAGATTCCCCCCCACAACCAAGCCTTCACCGTGAGATTCCTCACTTGCATTCTATCTCCGTTGGTTAAGAGCCAACAATACTGTAGTAATCTCCTCCAAGCTAATGGACTATTTTCCATATGTAAAGGTAGTCACCAAGTATTCATAGGATGGTGGTAAAGAACACAGCAGTATAATTGCTTTGTCCTCGTCCTTAATCTTCACATCAACCCTAACCAAGTTTGTGATTATTTGATTAAAAACATTAACATGTTGCGCCAAATTTGAACCCTCCTACATCTTTATCCCATACAACCTTTGTTTAAGATACAACTAGTTCATGAGCAATTTGGACATATACCGACTCTCCAGTTTCTGCCATACCTCTCCCAGAGATTTGATGTCCATAACTTGGTATATAATCTCATCTGTCAGGCATAACCGTATAGTTCCCGTATCTCGTTGTTGTAACTCCTCCCAATCTAGGTTATCCATGCCTTCTAGTTTTTTGGCCTACAGCACCTTCAAAATCCCTTGTTGCGCCAGTAAATCTTTTATTCGTGTCTGCCGTAATCCAAAGTTACCAGTTCCATCAAATTTACCCATATTGAATTTTGCTCCTAAATTGAGAGCCATTGCAACTGCTCTGATACCAGTTGTTGCAAAATTAACATAGAGAACAAGAGTAAAAATAGAGAAGAAAACAGAAAAGAAAAATAGACACAGGATTTAATGAGGTTCAGCAATGTGCCTATGTCTTCGGGAGTGAGCAGTTAGAGTTTTCTTATTATTCATAACAACCACATGGGGTTATAAATACATGCTCTATTTATAATAGAATAGGTATGGTACATATTACAAAATCACCCTTGTACCATACCACACCCCCAACCCATCTAACCATAACCTCATAATTAAACCACTACTGCATATGAGCCATACACAACTGAGTCTATTCTCATTCCCATCCAAAATTTTAATTAACCAAACATTAAAAATAAAAATCACTCATTTCTATCTTAATTTCCACCCTTATTTTCATGAAACAAATGGCCCAATTCTTTGAACCTCCTTTTTATTACTTTTTAGGGTTATTTAAAAAAAATGACTTTTAGCGCTTTTTTTAAATTTAATCGCATCTTTTTAATTTTAACAAATTAAAACATGAATTTTAAAAACTCTACAATTCGAAACACAATTCATTATATAGCAAACTTCTTTTTGTGTGGCAGTCAAATTCCATAATTATTTGTCACACCATAAGATTGCTCCGTCCACCTCAAAACGCACAACTTTACTTAAATATTCACCTTTGTTATTATTGTCTTTACAAGCCTCTGCATTTTCCTTCCATACTACTTGCTTTTTCCTCCTATCAACACCAGCTAGTGACAATCATATTTTGCAACCACCATCAACCGATATCCACCAAATCCAAACCTACGTTGTCGTTTAGGGCAACTCTACTTCTAAACTTTAAAATTGAATTAACCAGATTATGGATAAGAATTCGACCTGGAATGAAAAATTCATCTTCAAACTCAGCCCCAAACTCCTTTTTAGTGAATCTTTCAGCATTTTTTTTGAAATCAACATCGTTAGTTTCGTTGGTTATCCTTTCGGCTAAAGACAAATTCCAGATTCGATGTCAATCTGGAAGCTTCCAAGGGGTGCTTAACAGTAGTGTTATGGTGATTGACAATTTTAACTTCACACAATTGAATGGACCCCATCAGCAATTGGGTATTATAATTTCATTAGAGAGAGTACTGATAGCAGGCCAAGATTATTTTGACCATATTGTTAGTGAAAAGTGTGCTTTTGTGGAGGGTTGAGAACTTAAGATCATTCTTGGCTATAAATCAAGTCATAGTAGTGAATGGGTGAGGTCAGTATTTTATTTATTTTTCTTGAAGCAAGTTGAAGATATACATGTGTTTTTACTTGTCTTACATGTTTCACCATTACTACAATAGAACAAGCATAGATAGAAGAAGTAGTCAATTTCAATTTCAATTTCAAGTTATTAGTAGTAATATAGCCAGTGTTAGAAACTATAAGTACGAGCACAAGTAGTAGCATATTTTTGTTAGGAAAGGAGAATTTTATGAAGAAAAGTCAAATACTTTATCACTGAGTATTCCTTTTGCGTTGCTAAATATTTGATGACAATTTGATAAAATGCAAGGTACATGATTGTGCTTAGCAAGCCAAATTTTGGAAAGAGTACTCTTTTGAATCAAACGATAGCCCAAAATTATTTGTTACTAATAAACCTCAGACTACTAGACATCATATTCTTGGTTTATGTTTTGAAACTGACTATCAGCTATATAAGAAGAAGATAGATGGATCGACTGATGTCATTGATTTTTTTTGTTTGGTTATCACTAGATGATGACTGAAGTTATATTGTATGTAGATCATTTCAAAGCGAAAATAAGTGATGAACCCTAGATTTGATTTAGGAGGGAGAAGTATGTGGTATGGAAGGAAAGAGAAAAGACTTTGTTTGGAAAATAATTAAAACAGTGAGTTTCAAGTAAAAATGTGCATTTTGAGGTAGATAAAGTAGTCTTATTACCTGAAAAATGATTATGGAATCCAACTACCAGGCAAGCAAAAGTTTGCCAAATAATAAATTGGTATTTCGAATTGCAAAATTTTTGAATTCCATGTTTTAATTTATTAAAATAAAAAAGATGTGATTGAATTGTAAAAAGTGATAAAGTTTGTACCTTTTTTTCTTTTATAACTTGCTATTTGCAAAAGTTAAGGTAAGTTTATACCTAAGAA
This sequence comes from Mallotus repandus, assembly GCA_949671775.1. Lineage (NCBI taxonomy): Eukaryota > Viridiplantae > Streptophyta > Magnoliopsida > Malpighiales > Euphorbiaceae > Mallotus > Mallotus repandus. The sequence continues at coordinate 3,069 of CATIWM010200898.1, read as the reverse complement.
GCACTGACACTTCAAATAGGGTAGAGTATTTGTGTCGGACACTTTTTGGACACCGACATGCACTCGATACGTATCCGACATGGTTGGACACGTGTTCTATTATTTTTTTATTTTTTTATTTTTAGGACACGAGAAAGATACAGCTAGGACATGTGAAGGATACGGCATGATACTTTTTTAGAATATTTTTTAGCTCCATTTTTTGTATAATTTAATTTAATTAATATTTTTATTTAATTAATTTATTAATAATTTAATTTAATTAATTTAATATTTAATTGGCCACTTTTTATATTTATCTTATATATGATAATAATAAATAATTAATTAAATAATTATATTAAATGTTTAAATTTTATGGAGTTTCTATTTTATCACACTAGCTTTATTTTTTTAACAAATCATATTTATATAATAGAAAATAATACACATTTTATGTGGATATATATATATAAAACGTGTCTCGTCCGTGTTGTGTCCTTAAATTTTTGAAAATTATTGTATCACCGTGTCCGTATCGTATCGTATCCGTATCCATGCTTCTTATGTTTATACCATATCATTTAGGAGAATTTAGTGCCAAAAAAAATTATTCTTTCATAAAAATCTATGTTCTGTAACCTTTTTTTTTTCCTCTATTTTTTTCTTTTTTCAAATAAATGCGATGAAATTTCTTTAGAAAAAAAAAAGATATCAAACAAATATTTGTTTTTATAAATTATAAAAATGAATTTTATTATTTATAAAGACAATTATCATAATTTTTTTCATTATAGGCATAATATGATTTAATTTATAGAACAAACGGAAATGTAATATATCATTCAGTGTCATGTAAAAAAAAAAGAATATATAAATAGATATACACGCACACGCACATGAAAGAAGTAGGAAAAACTATTAAACAGTCTTTATTTATTATTATATAAAAATATATTTTCTATTCAAATTAGGTTAACTTTCATTTTATCTAAAATAAATATTAAATTAAATAAATGTAATTCTAATTTAGTTGAAAGTATATTTTTTATTTTAATTAACATATATTTTATCTCTAATAAAAATTAAATTAATTAAAATTTTAGTTGTAATTTTATTAAAAATATATTTTTTATTTTAATTAGGTTTGCTGCTATTTTATCTAAATCAAATTAATTAATATAATTTTATAAATCATATTTAATTAAATTTAATAAACAAATAATCAAATTTAAAATCGATAAATTTTGTAAAATAATTAATTATAAAAATTTATTAATTTTAAAAATGTTGAGAAAATGTTGTATAATAATTTAAATAAAAATTTTATTAAGAATATAATAAATTATTATATTATAATTCTATCAAATTTGTAATATTAGATTATTACATATATAAAATACTGAAAAAAATTGTATAATTGTGTACAACGTGACTCTGTTAAGTTTGAAAAACTAGATCGTTATATAGATAAAAGTATTACTTTTAGTGTTTTTGAAAATTTTATGAAACAAAAATTAAGAGAAAAATTAAAACTAAATTAATTTTTATTTTTAATTTGCTTAAGAATTAACAACCATAATTTAAAAAAAAAACTTAATATAATTTCTAAATAGCCAAAAAATAGAAAATTATTTATAAATTTTATTATCTCATTTAAAGTAAATGTATAAAATTTATTATATATAGAATTAAGTATTTCTATACTTATTATTATAAAAAATTTTACAATTTGTATTTTCTAATCATGAAAATATATTTAATTTAAAATTATAATTTATTTTATTACCTTTATATTTTTAATGTTTACACATTTTCTAACGTTTATGTGATTTATATTTTTAAAAATTAATATCTCTCATTTTTTTATATATATTTCACCACTACTTCGTATTCGTGTTTGTGTCGTGCAACTGAGGTTTCAACTAAATTAATGGATAAAAAAAATTAAACTCCAATTTTAAATTTTCCTAATGTTCCTCTCATATTATACACAATGTAAGAATGTTCAACATTTTAAGACCTAATACATGAAATATGTTTTAAAATAAATAATCTATAATATCTAAAATTCATCACTTACAAATATATATCAACTATGATTGAATTTAATCATTTAAAAAAAAAAAAAAAAGCAAAGTCTCAACTGAAAACCTTAAGATTTTAGACATCAAGGTAAAATTTCGGCCTATAAAGTAATATTCAATTTTCTTTTTGTAATCAATAGTCTATAATTAATTCACTTGATATTTTATAAAATTTAAGACAGCTAGAATAATTTGAGTAAAAGATTTTTTTTTTAATCAAAATTCTATACCTTTTTCTCATATTCTTTTGTTCCAACCTTTTTTATATTATTCCTTTTATCACTTTGTATTTGCAAAAGCTAAGATAGGTTTATGCTACATTATTTAGGAGAATTTAGTACCAAAAAGAAAATTATTCTTTCATAAAAATCTATGCTCTGTAACCTTTTTCACCTCTTTTTTCTTTTTTCAAAAACCTTTTTGTTTTCAAAAAAAATGTGATAAATTTCTTTAAAAAAAATATATCAAACAAAGTTTTCTCCATGCATCTGTATATGCTACACAACCACACCATTTTTTTTTCTTTATATATAATGTTATCATAGAATGAATTTTATTACTTGTAGAGACAGTTATAATCCTTTTTACTGATTTTTTTTTTTTTTTTTTTGCACTACAGGCATAATTTGATTTAATATAGACCAAACAGAAATGCAACATTTGATAAACCAAGAATATATGTGCTGGAAACCAAATATCATTAAGTTTGGCAGCCCACCAGATTGATGATACTGTGAATGTTACAAACCCAACTCATCATATGGACTCTATAGCCAACAACTTCTCTTCTATAAATCACATATTATAAAAAACAATGAATTTTACCAAATATTAATAGATGGAGGGTAAAAATTTTTCAAAATCTGTACATCAAACATAATATGAGAAAAAATAATCAAATTTTGTTTGATTGGCAAGATGCAAATTTAAATTTTCTCATAGTTGAAAAATATTTAAGTAATTTTATTAATTATTAAATTTAAAACTAATAGTTAAGGTGTAA
>CATIWM010200893.1:0-20114 GCA_949671775.1 Mallotus repandus | reverse complement strand
TTTCACTTCTTTGAATTATGATAAAGATTGATTGATTTTGAATGGTTATTAAACCATAAATGTGATAATGTTATTTTTATTGATTATTTGGTGAAAATGATATTTGGTTTGTGTATTACCACCCTATATGAGTTGTTGGATGTGTTGAGATGATATATGCACATTTAGATTGTGTTGGTTGTTATTGCACAATAAACAACAGGGCACTTGATTGCAGGACGGTGAAGGTAGAAGGGTCGTTCCATGCTAATGTAGTCGAAGGGTTAGCCTTCAAGTGTGCCTAGAGATTGAATTGGTGATGGCCTGTATATTATGGCCAAGCTATGATGCTTATTGTAGGGATGGTTAATACTCATGAAAGATTATTTTGATGATTGAAAATCATGTATTTTATTCAGCTGAGTTTTGTACAAGTTTGAAGGCAATAATGGCCTTGATATTTCAAGCGGATTATAATATGATTTTCAAATACTCTATTATTAGCATTTGAGAAGTTAAATGTTATTGGTTTAACTAAATTATTTTCTGCTTGATATATCTATTCACTGAGTATTTTTGTACTCATTTTACTCTGTTTTAAAAATATTTTCAGATAGCAGGGCTTGATAGTTGGTGAACAAAGTTTAGTGAGTGTAGATAGAAGTTCAGAATAAGGTTGGCCAACATCCTTGTCAATGAAGCCTTGTATTTTATTTTATTTAATTTTTAGTCTCATTTTTTTGTAAGTACTGTAAAAGAGTATTTGAAGTTAAACGATGGTGGCTAGTTTATATGTAAAGCAACTGTTTAGAAACATGTTTTGTATTATCTTAATAATATTTTTCTCTACTGTGTTTCTAGTTACAAAGAGTAATATCTTTTTAACTTTCTTTAAAATGATGATGAAATTTCCTATATTATTCGATTATTGTATACATATATTTACTATTTATAAATACGTATTGTACTATTCATAAATATTATTTTACTATTCATATATACATAATTTAAAAATATAAAAAAAAATTTCTAAATCTTCAATTGTAACGTATAACGCCAAACCTTTCCAAGATATTATTTCCAATTTTATTAGTAATGTTTATAACATAATTTGATTGAATTAAACACTTTGTTGAATGATTGGTTTTAAACGTCCATCTCGGGTTACGTGAGACGAGGTGTGACAGTATCTCCTTGGTAAGCCATTTACAGTCCACACTAACCAAAAGAGCCTTAAGTATTTACTAGAGCAGTAAATTATTGCTCCCTCCCAAACTCCTTGGTTTCCAAAGATCCTTGGATATGATTATGTAATTGAGTACAAGTGTTGGCATGAAAATCAAGTTGTTGACTCCCTTTCTCGCGTGGTTGAATTTCAGTTCATATCCATTTTAATGCCACGTGTGTCATATATCAAATTTTGACTGTCCCCAAAAAGGTCCAATGATGAAAAAATCTCTCTGAATATTTCAAGTGTCTGTTCATTCATACCACCTCTAAAGCATGCTAAGAGTCTAAAAAAAATCAAACCAAGCCTTCAAAGAGCAAAATTGACCTCCGAATTGTTAAGTTACACCCTGATTTTATGAATTATGAATTATCGGAGTGGTAAGTTGGTCATTTCGAGCAATTGTTGCTCAAAACAAGCAACTCATCAGGCTAGTGTTCGTCTCATGAGATCGAAGTTCCACTTCACAAAATTGGAAGCTAATTTTGACAAAACGGATGTCAAAAACACATTTGAACGGTCTTAAAACCCTAAAAGCACCCATGGAATAGCGCAATCGGAGCCCGAAAAGGCCTCGTGACACATGCAAGAGCGCGTGATCACGAGCCAGAGCGCATGATCACATGCCAGAGTGCGTGATCACGCACCCAACATGTGTGATCACACATAAGGATGCATGATCAAGCCCACCAGAGGTGTGATCATGTGCCTCGGTATGCATGCACACGAGCAAAAGCGCGCGCAAATGTGCCTTGGGACGTGTGATCATATATTTTTAGGCACTTTTCCCTATAAATAGGGGTCTCTACCTCCCAGTTTGAGGGCCAGAGCGAAAAGAGCCAAGGGGGGGTCTACATATACTAAAAAACTGTAGAATTGAAGACTCAAGAGTCCCAATTTACACACTTTTGGCTCACCCACAACATTTTCGTAGAATTTTTTAGACCGCTTTTGAACCAAACCCACCCTCATCTTTTTCAAAGCATGCTTCATAGGTATATGAATTTGCATTACACACGTCATTTTCAACCTCTCGATGAGGACAACTAAAGCTTTAAAAACACCAAACAAGCTCAGTCGAATATGAAGACCAAATAATCATTTTTGTATGTTTACTTTACTGTCTTGTATTTTATTTTATTACTGCCAGCAATTGAGAAATTATTGTGATTGTATGATGAGACTGGCAATTTGCATGCTGATTGAATAATCTGTACTTTGTTTTACTCATAATAAACTATCATTTTGCATCAATATGCATTCAATAAACATGAAAGCTTACTTATCTAAGCTAAAGCTTCGATATTGCGGTCCAATGATGCAATCATCATTATTTACTATTTATCTTATCATTTAGAAATGCTTTATAATAATCTCTACAAGAGCATAAACTACGTGCATCTATTTAATCATTCACCTTCAAAGACAAGGGGTCTCGTGAATCTAAAAGCTTTACTAATTTAGCTCTATTCAAAGATGAACTGCTTCTTGATGATTTTAAATTGCCAAACTTTGCTAAGTTTGATGGAACTGGGGATCCAAGGGTCCATTTAAGGCAATATGCCACCTTTATGGCTGCTACTACGCTTACAGAATCACAGATTTTCCGATTCTTTTTCACATCACTAGAAGAAGGACCAAGAGCATGGTTCTTTGACCTTGAGGATGAGATTAAGAGTGGTTGGTTATTGTTTTGACTCAAAAATTCATTAAGCAGTATGAATATAACACTCAGTTGGATATAACGCGTAAAGATCTGGAAACTATGAAATGGAAGTTTGGTGAATCTTTCTCTGATTATGTTGTAAGACGGCAAGCCAAAGTTGTCAAGATGAGAAACCGTCCCCCAGAGGATTAGCAGATAGAGTTGATAATCAAAGGGTCATTACCCCATTTCAAAAAACATATGATCTTTGCCTATTATCCTAATTTTTGAGCACTTCATCAAGCTGGAATCAAAATCGAAGATGAGGAAACCCAACAACCCAGAAACATTTTTCGCTGAAACACTTAAACTAACACCCAAAATCAAAGCACTTTCACCCGAACTGCCGAGATAAACCAAATTCAACCAGACACTTTCAACCCACCATCTGTTAATGTCATTAATAAGCCACCTAGAAGATATTCCAACTTCAACCTCCCACTATCCAAGGTCTTTCAAAGACTTCAGCAAAAGAACCTCTTACAACCACGAGAACCAAAACCACTACCAAATCCTTTGCCTTCACAAATTGACCATAACCTATTTTGCCACTTCCACCAAATGCCCGACCATGCTACTGACACTTGCAGAACTCTCAAAAATGCAATCCAAGACCTCATTGACTTAGGAAAGATTGATGATCCTGAAAGACAACCCAATGTCAAAACCGACCCCTTTCCAAATTACCAAGCCATACCTCCACCAATAATCAACACAATCTCATCCGGCCTACCTAAAACTTTTACCAAAAAATCAATCCAAGCCATTCAGGAAATCCTAAAAGAATAAAAAGCCAGAGCAGAAAAAGAATTCTTAATGATCTCAGAAGGTGAACTCCTAAGTCTGATTCTTGACTGTCATGACTCCAGTGAAGATGAATGTGACCCTTCCACATTTGAATATATTTCAATGCCTCGAGCATTCACTCCCCACTTGATGATGCAAATAAGAGCTAGAGATGTAGCCCTTCCCTTGAATAGTGAAGTAATTGACTGCTCTTATCCGTATGGAGCAGACGAAAGCCTCAAAGTTGAGCAAAATAAACTTGAAGTGTGGGATCTACTGGGCCAGCCATCTGGAAAATTCGACTACAAAGTCAAGTACAGTGCACCTTCAATAGCTCATGTCCTTTTAGAGAAAATAGTGCCCTCATGATAGGGAGAATAGTTTGATAAAGAAGACAGAATGACCACGACCGTCCAATCTCTAAAGCTACAAGTGATGGGAATTGACACCTGGCACAACTCTAATAAAGAAGTTAAAAAAGGCACAAATATCTAAGAACATGATGACTTTGAGATCATTGTTTGGAACAAGGGAAATAATGTAAAAGCAACTAGTTAAGAGACACCACATAACAAAAAATAGATAGTTAAAAAACCTCTACCCTCAGTTAACCACGTAACTAGCAGCAAAAGGGTCTACCAACCTCCTGAAAAGGAAAATGATGTCTCCAAGGGGAAAGAAATTTCAAATGATGTGGCTCTAACTAAGGAAGAAGATGATCAGGTTCTTAAGTAGCTTAAGAAAACTCAGGCACAAGCAAGTATTTGGGATTTGCGCATGGCCTCTAAGAAGCATAGAGACGCTCTAGTAAGGGCACTTGATGATGCAAAAATCACCACTGACACTTCACCTTATGAAATGATAACTTCTCTAATGAAAACTTCTTCTAATGCAATCACCTTCTCAGATGAAGATCTACCTCCTGAAGGAAGGGTCCATAATCATCCTCTATTCATACAGGCAATAGTCAGATATAAAAAGACCTCATGTGCCATCAATGTTTGCCCTCTGAGGCTGTTGCACAAATTTGGAATGAATGTTGAAGACCTAGAGGAATCTAACGTGATTATCCGAGCTTATGTTGACTTTAAGAAGCCATTCGTAAGGACTTTCAAAGCAGTAGTCACTGTGGGGGATATTGAATCAGTAGTAGAGTTCATTGTCCTAGACATTCCTCCAACTTTTGCCCTGCTATTAGGGACACCCTGGTTCCACCCATTGGGAGGTATACCTTCTACAGTACAACAGAAGATCAAATTCCCACTCAAAGATAAAGTTATCACCATTCCCACTAAAACTAACAACATCATTGCTTGCTTGAACATAGTGCCACCAGGCTTCCAGATCTTTGTAATCCATGAAGATTGGATTGACCCAAAGGTTACCACAATAATGAAAAAGATACAATACCTGCCCAAAACTGGATTGGGTGGAAGATACATTAGAGTCACAAAATTCTCTGACTTTTGAGGACAAACCGACAAACATGGTCTGGGATATGATCTTGAAAAGGACACTGGAACTAAAAAGTCCACCTCTTTTATTCCAGAAGGCTCAAATGAAGTCTACCAGGGATAGAATGAGAAGTGGGAAAAGGAAGGGGTTGAGAAACCTGGTTTTGAAATCTTCAAAGATGTTATTGACTCTGCTAAAGGAAAACGCCCACTATTGCCAAGAAATATCACTAAGACTGATATTGAAGAACTAATGAAGAGTATGAGATTAGAATCCGAGACCGAGACCCCCAAATTATAAGGAAGTTGCTGCTATCCTCTAATCAAGCATTGATGACATTTTGTTTGAAGACACTGGAGATTATCTTTATACTTTTCCTTTATTTGAAACTGATGATGTAATGAACTCTAAAGTTAATGCAATGAAATCAAATTTTGCTTACTTGTTCGATGTCCTTTTTGATGGTAGTGTGCATTGCATTGATCAAAATACTTGCATATTTGACATTCATTCTATATGCACTGAACCATTTAACATTGGCACAGAAAATGAACTACGCATTTTGCAAATTTTGAAAGATGTTACCCTTGAAGAGAGGAGAGAAATTGAAAAAATATTAATAAAATATTCAAAAGGATTTGCTTGGACATACGAAGACATGCCTGACATCGAGAAAGACATCGCTTAATACTACATTCCCACCAAAGAAGGGTGTTAACCAGTAAAGCAGAAGCTGAGAAGACTCAGACTAGAACGGGCCCAATTGGTAAAAGAAGACATCAAAAAATAGATCAAGACTAAGTTCTTAGAGGTATTAGACTATCTAGAGTGGTTAGCAAACATCATGCCAGTGCCAAAGAAAGACGGAAGGGTCAAAATTTGTGTTGACTACAGAGATCTAAACAAAGCATGCCCGAAGGATGACTTCCCTTTGCCTTACATAGATGTGTTGATAGACAACGCTGCCTCTTGCACAATGTATTCCTTCATGGATGGATTTTCTGGATATAATCATATTTTGATGGCTATCATCGATAAAGCAAAAACGTCCTTCATAATAGAATGGGGTACTTACTGTTACAAGGTAATTCCTTTTAGCCTGCAAAATGCAGGTGCAACCTACCAAAGAATGGCAACAACTATGTTTCATGACATGATCCACAAAGAGGTCAAATTGTATGTAGATGACATGATGGTTAAGTCAGAGACTAGAAAAAGGCACTCAGTTGCTCTCGAGAAGTTCCTGAGAAGGGTTAGAACATACAGTCTCAGGCTTAATCCCAAAAAGTGCATATTTGAGGTGACTTCAGGCAAGATGCTGGGATTTATTGTCAGCTAGAATGGAATCGAAGTGGATCTAGATAAAGCAAAAGTAATTAGAGAAATGCCAGTGCCAAAAATAGAGAAAAAAATTAGAGGATTTCTAGGGAAGCTACAGTTCATAAGCAGGTTCATCGCCAAGCTAACAGTAGTTTGCAAGCCCATTTTCAAGCTACTTAGAAAAGATCAGCTAGTCATATGGAATGAACAGGGTCAACTAGCATTCGACAAAATCAGAAACTATCTAGCCAATCTACAAGTTCTAAAACCACCCAAGTCTAGGTTACCATTAACCTTGTACATAGCCATTGAAGGGAATGCAATTAGTGCAATGCTAGCCCAAGAGGGAGAAGGGGAAGTGGAACATGCAGTTTACTACCTGAGTAAGAAAATGCTGCCTTATGAGGAAAAGTATAGTTAAGTCGAACAAATATGCCTAACAATGGTATGGGCAATTAAGAAGCTCAGACACTATTTTTAATCATACAAGATTCAAGTTATGTCTAAAATGGACCCTATGAAGCATCTCTACGAAGCTCCTTCCCTAGTAGGAAAACTCGCAAAGTGGCTCATTCTACTGACAGAATTTGATGTGCAGTATCTGACTAAAAAGACAGTGAAAAGAAGAGCAGTCACCAAATTCTTAGCCCTAAACCCGATTATAGATTCAGAAGAAATTCAATTAGATTTCCTAGATGACCTATGACCATCGAGGTACAGGGATGGCGTATGTACTTTGACTGGGCAGTCAATCAATTCAAGGCAGGAGTCAGGATTATACTGCTAACACAAAAAGGTGAAGCAACGCCAATCGCTAAGAAGCTAGCATTCAGGGTTACGAATAATGAGGCAGAAGATGAAGCATGTGCACTTAGCATGGAAGCATTGATAGCTCTAGGAGTCATAAAAGTTGAAATATTTAGGGATTCTATATTGGTAATCAATCAAAAAATAGAAGAATGGTAACTGAAAGAATAACACTTGAGGCCGTATCTAAGCCACCTGCAATAACTCGCCTTATCTTTCCAAAAATGCAAATTCATCCATCTCCTTAGAACCATAACTAAATGGCAAAAGCACTTGCTTCCTTAGCATCAGTATGGGAATGACCGACCAAAATGCCCATAAAGCTCCTAATCCTACTCAAATCTAAGCAACCTAGCCACAAATGCCTCAGAATAGCAGAAACGAAAGTAGACAACAAACCCTGGTTCTACGATATACAATAGTACCTCACAAAGAGAATTTACCTTGAGAAGGTAGTCGAAAAAGACAGGGCAGTCATTCGGCTGCTAGCATCTCACATCACACCAAGGTGTATTGTATAAAAGAATTTTAGAAAGGATACAACTCAGATGTCTGGATGACGCAGAGGCTGCCGAAGCAATGGTAGAAGTACACAAGGGTGTCTGTGGACCGTATATGAATGGTACCATCCTAGCTAAGAAGTTAATGAGACAAGGGTTCTTCTAGATGACAATGATGGAAGACTGCATCAAATTCGTAAGAAGGTGCCACAAATTCCAAATTCACGGGGACATCAACCATCTTCCCCCAATAGAGCTACACTCTATCTCTTCTCCGTGGCCCTTCTCAACATGGGGGGTTAGACATAATTGGAGAAATTCCCCCAACAGCCTCGAACGCACACATGTTCATCCTAGTAGCAATTGACTACTTCACAAAATGGGTCGAAGCAGAATCATATGTAAAACTGGGGGTAAAACAAGTGGTAACGTTCATCAGAAAAAATTTATTCTGCCGATATGGGATTCCCCATCATATAGTATCAGATAATGGTGTTCATTTCCAAGGGGAAGTGAGGGAATTACTAAGGAGTTATAAGGTGGAGCATCACAAATCCTCTCCTTACCGCCCACAAGAAAATGGGGCGGTTGAAGCTGCAAATAAAAACATCAAAAAAATCTTGTCTAAGATGACTCAGACTTACCGTGATTGGGAAAATAGACTACCATATGCACTATGGAGATACATAACAATAGCCAAAACTTTAATAGGGGCCACTTCTTTCTCACTAATATACAAGTCCGAAGCAGTACTCCCAGTAGAGATGGAGATCAAATCACTATGAATAGCAATTGAATTTGAACTACTTGAAGCACAATGGGCTCAGTAAAGGCGTGAAAGCCTTACTACTCTGGACAGTCAGAGACTCAAAGCACTGTATCATACGCAGGTATATCAAGTTCGACTAGCTAGAGCCTTCAACAAAAAGGTTAAACACAAGAGTGTGAAAGCATGAGACTAGGTGCTATAGCAAACCAAATAGAATGTCTCAGATACTAGAGGGAAGTTTAGGCCAAACTGGGAAGGCCCATATTTGGTTAAAGCTATTCTATCAAGATGAGCTGTCAAGCTAATGGGTTCTGAAGGAAATGATTTCTCTGAGCCTACAAATATAGATCGCTTGAAGAAGTACTATGTATAAATCAAGCTGAGTTGAAAATTGAAAAAAGGAAGCTCAGGCAAAAATTAGGAGATTTCCTGCTAGGTTGAAAACCCGAAAGGGCGACCTAGGCAAAAGTTAGGGAAATGAGAGAAAATACTTAGTTAGAAAACCTGAAAAGGCTGACTAAGGACAGGGGTACTGTCGATTCAAAATTTGCCTAAATGCAATTGTGCTTTTCTTAAATTTCTTCAGTAAATATGCGAAAGCTTGTCAAATCATTTAATTACATTTAAGAAAATACAATACATCATCATCATCCGAATCCATCAAGCGTGCTAAGTACAATTTGCATATTTTCATTACATGCTTGTAGTTCTTTCCTGTTTCGTTATCTCTCCTCCAGATTATCAGCCACTATCATCGAACCTCAAAAAAAAATGCCCAGCTAGGTGTGAAGAGCTTTGTAAAGATAAGCCCTAGGTAAAAAATATAAGAAAAATAAATATTCAGATAGGTGCGAAGAGCTCTAAAAAGAAATGCCCTATGTAAAAGAGGGAAAAATAAAATAAAGAGGTAGCGAAGTAGAATCATCAGACAGAATGGTCACAGATACATGAGCAAATGTTACAATTAAGAACATACAAGTCAGTCAATCTAGAATATAACAACAGCAGCTACCAGTACAAAATATAAACACAGGGACAGATGCCCAAGATACTACACCCAGAGCCTATAACCTCAGAAAAATAGTACAATACTAAACAACCATAGCCAAAAGACTATACCTACCCCCACTAAAAATAACTACATCGACTATGGGTGCTATTAAGAACAATAGCTGAATCCACTCAGGCATCCCCGTCATCTGAGCCAGGCTTCGCATCCTTTGCATCCATCTCAAAAGTCGCTAGTCGCACATGCAGCTGATCTATCTGCTCAAGATAAGATGCTCGCTCCCTCTCCCACTCGCGACTAGCATGGATGTACTCACTATGCATCAGATAAACATCATGGATCACATCTCATGCATTCATAAAAACACATGCAATTGCATAAAACAGGTACAAATCTATAAATGAAAGAGGCAGTATGCTCTGTGTGCTAGTAAACTCCATATAATACTCTTGAGCGCTAATCATAGCAGTATACCAAGACTGAGCAATGGAAATAGGAACCTGCAAAGTAAAAAAAATCAGATAACGTACAAATTAAGGAAAGAGAAAACCTTTACGGAGTCAAGAGACTAACATGAGTAGCGTCTGCAGGCACTACATTTGACGGTGGTGTACTCGCTCTAGGTAAAGAGAAGTGTCCTCCTGCTCCTATAACTGATAGCCCATACAACATCGGAGGCACCGTACTCACAAAATCACCAAGAATGGCACCACTAGATCCCATACCACTGGCGTGTGTTGTCCCCTCAGTCCTAGAGCCACTTTCCTCATCCGATCTCCGTTGACAACATCTATAACACTGCAGATAAGCTCTCGTAACTCATGTCATTTACTATTTAATACTAACAAATTTTGTTACATGCTTATGTAAAAACAGAGAAAAAGACACACAGCTCAGAAGCATACCGGATCAGAAGATGCTACTCTAGAAGCGGAGCAACCCTGAGATGTTTGCGAGGTCCTAGCTTTAGAACCCGTAGGCTGTGAAGGATCTGCTTGAGGAGGAAAAAATTCATTGGCCATAACATTAATCAACTATGGCACCAGAGTCATCATATAAGAGAAATGAGCTCCCTTTAGGAAATCCTAAAAAAGATACCCTCTCTTAGCTCCGTCGAGCTCTACTCCAACAAGCTCTCGACCCCAAAATATGTCTCCAGGAGGAGTAACAGGAACTCTCCTTATGAACATTCCATCCCAACAGTGATAAACCCGCTCACCTAGGTACCACACATTGTCAATAAGGCCGGGCAACAAGACCCTCCTTTGTGTCAAGCGCCAAGCCACCCCCATCTCGATCAACCAATCCTGATGCTCCGTTCACCAGCAAGGAAAAATCTGCCCAAGAGATATATAGACAAAAGATTGTCAAAGAATGAGAAAGCAAAATCAAAATGCACCATAGCTGATTGTGGGCCAACCTACTCAACAAACCCCTCGCCTCTGCAGGACTCTCGATTAAGCTAGAAGTCTTCTTTATCCATTGTGGAGGACATGGGAAGCCACTCTCAGGCAAGCACTCAGTAGTGGGATGAGGAAGCACCTCAAATTAATAAGCCCAAACCTATCAGAAAGAAAGGAATCATAACAATTAAAGATGAAACAATCCAAAAAGCAAGAAACAACACTCACATCCAACACGAACAAGCAGCTACAAACGCGCGAGTGTCCTCTACAGGCTACATCTAGGCTAGAATACAAGTGAGCAAAAGTGGTTGTGCCCTAACTATACTTCGGCAGATCCCTCAAGTTCCTTAGAATAGGTAACAATTGCAGATAGCCAGTGCCAGAGGTGTTTAAAAAGATAACAGCACTGAGAAGGTAAAATAAAAAACACCTAGCCAACTGCTATGAGTTAACATGACCTACATCATGCTCCAACCTAACTCTCTCCACGAGCTGTGTATATTTGATCAAAGAGGAGCAGCCAGACTTCACAGAAGCAGTAGCATCAAATAGATCGTTCAACCATCTTTTCCTCACAACGACAGAACTACACACCTCACTACTGAAAGGGACAGGCTCCCCAGAAAAACTCAGCTTGGTAATGGCTACAAAATCAAGCATAGTGATATTCATCTCCCCGAACGGCAAATAGAATGTGTGGGTAGTATCCATCCATCGCTTAACGAGAGCACACTTCGCGGCCTGACTCGATGCATATGAGCCATAAGTAAGAGTAAAAATAATGCCATCAAAGCCTTTCCCGGCAACCATCTGCTTCACACATGGAGGAAGGCCCTGATAGTATGAACTAACCTTACTAAAGCTACCAAGCAGGTAAATGACAGGCCCAGAAGATTGCAACTAATAGGTAAATTAGTTATAACATTCATCAGATACTAAAACATCTCTTTTCATAATCTTTGTAGGAATACTACAACAAGAGATAAACAATAGCAAGAGCTAAATAATAGCAAGAGCTAAACTACAACAAGAGCTAAACGACAGTTAGAGCTATACAGATAGCAAGTGCTAACATCATACAGCTAGAGCGACACAAACAACAAGTGCTAAAATCAGATAGCCATAGTTACACATACAACAAGTGCTAAAATCAAATAGCTAGAGCTATACAAATAGCAAAAGCTAAAATTAGATAGCTAGAGCTACGACAAGTGCTAAGAAAACAAACGACAAGAGCTAAGAAAGCAAAGCTACAATAAGAAATATCACAATAACGACTAAGTAAGCAAACTAATCGGACAATAATGAATAGTCCAAGCATGGGTCTCCAGGCTATAAACAACGGGAATCAGATCTCCTCAAGAAAGCTGAGGTGGATAAGAAAAAGCACAAATAGGCGATGACTTCTCCAACAAAATGCAACAATGTCAACAATGATAGGCCTGATGTCAAAAGACTAAACGGTGCACCACCAGGTAAGTAACTCTTCCCAAAAATGATTTTTGCGTCTCTACATTGCTTCACGTGTATTGACATCAGTACTAAAGGACTATGTAACACACGCGAAGTAGAGGACAACTGTCATTCATCAAATTTTGGTTGTCCTTAAAAAGGTCCAATGATAAAAAGATCTCTCTGAATATGACAAGTGTCTGATGATTCGTACCACCTCTGAAGCATGCCATGAGTTTGAAAAAGCCAAACCGAGCCTTCAAAGAGCAAAATCAACCTCTGAATTGTTAAGTTGCACGCCAATTTTTTGAATTATGAATTATCAGAGCGATAAGTTGCTCATTTCGAACAATCATTGCTCGAAACAAGCAACTCATCAAACCAATGTTCGCCTCATGAGACCGGAGTTCCACTTCGTAAAATTGAAAGCCAATTTTAACAAAATGGACATCAGAAATGCATCCAAAAGGTCCCACAACCCTGAAAAGCACCCCCAAAATAACGCAATTGGACCCCAAAAAGGCCGCATGATATGTGCAAGAGCATGTGATCATGCGTCCTAAGTCCATGATCACACACGTCAGAGGCGTGATCACATGCACCAGCGGCGTGATCACTCACAAAAAAGCATGATCACAAGCCCCGGTACATGTGTACACATGTAAAAGCACGAACACACGCGTCTTGGGATGTGTGATCATATATTTTTAGCCATTTTCCCTTATAAATAGGGGTCCCTACCTCCCATTTTGAAGGAGGCAAGAGCCAAGGAGAGTAAAAAGCAGACACACACACTGAAACACTGTCAAATTGAAGACTCAAGAGTCCCAATTCATACACTCTTAGCTCACCTTCTATATTTTTCCGTAGGGTTTTTAAGACAGCTTTTGAACCAAACCCAACCATATCTTTGTCAAAGCATGCTTCAAAGGTATACAAATTTGTATTTTACACGTCATTTTCAGCCTCTCGACGAGGAAAGCTTCAAAATCCCATGAACTAAAGCTTCAAAAACCCAAAAACAAGTTCAGTTGAATATGAGGACCAAATAATCATTTTTACATGTCTATTTTACTGTTTTGCATTTTACTTTATTGCCGCCAGTAGTTGAGAAATTGTTGTGATTATGTGATGAGACTGGCAATTTGTATGCTGATTGAATATTCTTGGCTTTGTTTTGCTCAAAATAAATCATCATTTTGCATCAATATGCATTCAATAAACACAAAAGCTAACTTATCTAAGCTAAAGCTTCAAATTTAAGGTTCGATGATGCAATCATTATCATTTACAATTTATCTCATCATTTTAAAATGCTTTATAATAATTTTTGCAAGGGCATGAACTCGATGCATCTATTTAATCATTCATATCAATCATCTTTGTCATATTTATCTACTGTTCGAGTGGATGAATAGATGGAATTGCACATAGTTGTGTTAACCTCTGTCTTGCAGGTGTTTTCTAGATTAGGATTAGATTTACATTTTTGCAATCTTCTTTTCCTTTTTGAATGTATTTACTAGGAAAGCCTTGTAAATAATCATACTGAATTTCTCGTACTTTCCAATGTACTTGTGTGAAGGTGTATATATCAATTGTCATTACCGAAACTAGGGTGCTGCAGTAGCCATATATTGAGTATTATAAAGAGAAATAGTCAAAAAGTAGATGAGATCTCCCGGGCTCATAATCTCTACTAGGGACGATACTCGTTGAGTGATCCGATGTCGTCCCTTTCATCTTTTCCTAGATTTTTAAAAACCAGATGGTGACTCCAAACATAAAGTGTCTCGCATCCTCCCGAGACTAATTTTTTGTCCCTGTCCCAAAAATGAAACACATGGCCCATCCGGTAAAGTTGCCATGCCCCTTGGAATTGAAAAAAAAATGTCCCAAAAAAGGTCGCTCACAACTATCATGTGCTAGTGGGAGATGTTGGATTTTGGATTTGGGTCCCATGATGGGTTGTCCCTATCCAACGTGATTTAATTAAAAAAAAAAGGAGTGCAATTGCCAAAAGGCAGTTACCTCTAAAATTACAAGAGCAACTGCTCCTAGTCTACGTATAAAAGAAAAGTATGTAAAAGAATAAAGGAGAACAATAAAAAAAATTAAAAGAACACAAAAAGCACTCTATAAAAACTCTCCCAAAACAATAAACAAAATAAAAGAGTAAAAAGGGTTGTGAAATTATAGTGTTTTTCCCCAAATTTTAGTGTGATTAATATAAACTTAGTTTTTTTCAATTCCAAATTTATGGAATCATTAAAGGTAAGTGATTCTAACTTTTTCATTATTTCAATTGCATATTATAACAATATACATATATAACTATTAGAAAATAAGCCTATTACATCTAATCCAATTAAAATTAAATAATGGTAGAATTTTAATTGGATTTAAATTATATAAATTAGTCTCTTATATTAAGTTTAAGGTTACGTGATGAATGTACTAGATTAAATAAGTACATACATATATATCCTCTCTCCCATAACAACACAACTCTAACTCCATTTAAGTTGTGATAAAGACTTAAGGGATAAGAGTGAAACTAATTTTCTTGTCAACAATTTCAAGTATGAATTATGTTGCGAATTCAAATAAAATTTTTATTTTATCTATTTTATTTGAAAAATTATTAGAATTTATAATTATAATATCTTGTTATAATAAAAATTTAACAAGTTGTATCAGAGTATGGTCAAAAAAATGAATATCTTTTTTTATACAGTAAATATGAAGTATTTGATTTAATTTTATTTGTTGAATAATTATTTTTTAAAAAATAAAAAATAAAGAAGGACAACTTATTCCATTTGTCTAGGAAAGCTAGCCATGCTTTATGGTGAATACTGTCAGGTTTAAATGCTTTGAGCCAAAAGTTTGATGAATAGAAAGAAAGGAGATCAGAACGATATGCGGACGACTTGGGACTATAAGGAGAGGTCGAATGTTTTCGTAAGCAGGGATGCATGAACCTTGCGATAGAATTCATGCTTGGTATTCCCATTATTTCCATGCACGATAGAATCTTTTAAGGAACTAGTCCTCAATCCGCGCTTTGCATGGACTTTTGATAATATACACATTTTGATATAGTTATTAAGTAATTTTAATAAATTAAAAACTATAAATTAATCAAATATAAGAGTGAAAGTTTAGAAAGTTATTATAATAATTTTATTTTAATTTTTTATTAACAGTAATATGTATAGTAATAATAATAATTGAATAAATAAAAAAAAGAAAAATAAAATATAATTGATAAGTTACACATTTTTACTTATGTTAAATAAAAATAAAAATGTGTTTTTAATTGAAAAAAGGTGGATGTTTTAATTAATTAAATTAAAAGACATAATTTCTAATAAAAAATAAGAGTAGAGTTTTAAATGTAGTATATATAATTAAAGTGTTTTATATAAAATAGAGCATATGTATTTTAAAATAAAAATTTTTATAAGGAGAAAAAGGTAATTAAATAAATTAAAAATAAAATATATTACATTAATTTTTATTTTCTTTAATATTTATTGCAATTATTTTAAAATATAATAGGATTTGTGTTGAGAACTGTTAAATTATTATTGGAGTATGTATAATAGTATTTATTTAAGAAAAAATTTAAAACTAGAATCTCTAATGGTTTAGGAAAAATGATTGAGTGATTTAAGATAAAAAAAATACATATTATATAAATACTTTTAGAGTTTGAGTAGTATTAGAATATGTATATTAGTGTCATAGTTAAAAAATAATACTAAAAAACTATAAGAAATATTTTATTAATAATAAAAATTAGAATTTTTAATGGTTTGACACATTAGCTTTTAAAGTAAATACTCAAATATAAAGTAGACATTTGTCAAAATTTTGGCTTAATGATTTTAGAGCTCAACTTTTAATATATATATATAAAACCTTAAGGGAGCTGTAATGCATATAACTGAACAAAGGTCAATGACTTATTCATGCAAGATGATGGCTTTTTAAATAGTGGTCCTTGTCCATTGACTTTATCAAAAGAGTTTAAAGATTCATGTGAGAATTTCAGGAATGATAACTCCAAAATTAACTCAGTTGTAAAACTTGTGCATATGACACGTTAGTATGGATGCTTTCCCTATAAGGATTTTGATGTTTAAATTAGTATAATATATGAGAGAATAAGTAGAATGTAGAGAATACGAAGAATAAAAAGGATAAAATGTGTGGAATTTATATTAAAGTAATGAATGAATAAATATGAGGGCTATAAGGGTTTATATAGAGATGTATATTACTCAGACCTGATAGAATTTGAATTTCCTTCTTTGTCCTTGTAGGATTAGTTCTCTGTATTGAGGAAGAAATAGATTTCCTTTTTCCATATATATTCAGACTTCTTTATGAATTTTGGAGTCTTGGGCCTGAATCTTGGGTTTGAATATAGATATAGAGTATCAAGAGTCCCCAGGATGTTGCTTGATATTTATGTTCGATTGAATTATTGCGTCCCCTTGTTTGTGCTTATTGTGTTTTCTTTGAGCATGAATAAGTGCTATTGGGACTTGATCTTCGAGCAAATACGAGTGCTGTTAAGATCTGATTGTCTTGGAGCACATACGAGTGTTGTTAAGACTTGATCTTCCAATACGTATGAATTTTGTTAAGATTTAATTATCTTCGAGCACATATAAGTTTCATTGAGACTTGATATTCGAGCACATATGAATGCTATTTAGATCTAATTATCTTTAAGCACGTATAAGTGTTGTTGAAATATGACCGAGCATGTGTAAAGTGTTGGTAGTTTTTGAGCATGAACACATGTAAAGTGCTGGCCAGTTGAGCATGCGTAGTGCTAACATATTTCGAACTAAGTACGTGTAAAGCACTGGTTAATTTTGGACGAACAAACATAGAGTGTTGATATTGATATGAGCATATTTTGATTACATTCGAATACTAAGTCTTTATTGTATACCGGTATGATGGGTACCTGCAACAAGTTATAGTTTATAATGAATAACAAGAGGATGGAATTTTACCATTAGCGTAGTTCGACATAATGTTTAATACCATCTAATAGTTATTGAGTATAGTTAATGCTATGTTGATATCAGAACTGAACATTATTAATGCTTTGTTGATGTTGAATATTACAGTTAAAGTGTTTGACTGTTTGGACTTTTGCTAATCAAGCGATGTAGGCCTAATAAGGCGCTCAAAGTAGCATCCATATCCATGGCCAGTAAATGTACTTTCTTTAACTGTAATAATAAACAAAGAAAAAATAAAAATTTTGAGATCGTTCGATCTCCTTTAGTAATTAATGGTGAATTCTTAATGTATTCATCAAGATATATTAATATGATTGGTACATGTTTTTCAAATTCCATGCATAGAGCTATTGATAAGAATCTTAATACGACAAGAAATCCTAATCCAATAAGGATTCAAATGATTACAATCCTAATATGAAAAGGAATCCTAATCCAACAAGGATTTAAAATCCTTTAACTTATGATGGAGGTCTAATCACTAGGGTACATACTAAGAAGATAAAGGAAGTATTACATATGCTAATTCAAGCAATTTAGGCTTAAAGTACAAATCTGAATCAATCTTATCCATTTGAAGCACATATAGTTAGTTCAGGTCCAAAACTTATTCATTTGGTGCAAATTGAAGACTTAGGCCCAAGTAATATTATTGGATCCAATTTGAGGGCATGAAGCCTAAAAGAATAGCTACACTTGTTCTAAGCCCAAGATAAAGACCAAATATATGTTATTTAGTCCAAATAGTGTTAAAAACAAATTTGGATGTGCTCTTTATCCAAAATGTTTTAGAAATATTTATTTTTCATTAAAATTACTTTTCTTTAGCTTAGTTGAGAAGTGAAATTCTTTGTGGATTTTTTTAATCTTTTATGGGTTTATTATCCTCATATTTTAAGTATTTGTTTTAGATTAGGTTTAGGGCTTAAGAATACATATAAATAGTTTATTTTGTAGCCTATTTGGGATTTTTTTCATCAATGAAATCAAAGTGACGAATTTTACTTCCAAAGACTTGGAGTTTTATTCCTTGAATTTTTGAAACAATATAGATTGTTTAATTGTTCACTTGTCTTATCAATTATAACATCCATATCTAATTATGGATACTTCTTGATAGCTAGAGTTCTTAGTTCAATAATTGAGGGTTCTAGTTTCTACCTGACTTATTTTTTGAATGATTTAAGGTGTGGGTATCAATATATTATTGCGGGCTTTATTTATTAGATAAACCTAGTTAGCATCAGCTATGGTTTTAATGATGATACATTTTTTTTATTTATTTTAATGAATGTTATCTATACATAAATGTATAAATATACTTATGCAATGAGTCATAGCTACTCTATTATTTATAATAAAAATAAATATTTAGTATTTATAAATATTATTTATGATAGGATAAAAATCATATGTAAAAAATTGCAATGCATTATATGCATGTTATATAGCCACATGCCTTCAATTAGATGTATAGTGCAAGAAATAAAACTTATTGGTTTCTACAAGGAGCAACATAATAGTGCTTGACATATGTGTATAATGTGAGTTTTGGAATTTATTTTCTACAGACAATGCCATTTGATAGCTCTAAAATTAAATCAGTTGTAGAATCTACACACACAATAAGAACTTAGGTGAATTTGTGGGGCTTTCCCCATACGGACTCTGATGCTTAAATTAGTATGGTATATGAGAAAATAAATAGAGTGTAGAGAAGACAAAAAATATAAAAGATAGAATTTTTATAATAAGTATTAAAGTAATGAATGAATAAATATGAGAGATGTATATTATTCAAACTGGTAGGATTTGGGCTCCCTTCCTTATCATTGTAAGATTAATTCTCCTTATTGAGGAAGAAATAAATTTCCTTTTCCCATATGGATTTTGACTTGTTAATGGACTTTGGAGTCTTGAGCCTTAATCCTAGGGTTGAATATGAAAATGAAGTATCAAGAAAATTGTTTGAGGAACAAATCATTAGGATATATATATATATATATATACTACCTAGGATCTAAGGGGTTACTGTGCTGTGCTGTAAATGCAAAGATGATACAGATGCAGGATGATCACAGTGCCGGTCTCATGCTCCAGTCACAGGCTAGACATGGAGGTTACCGGACCAAGAATGAAACAAATATAATAGACAATATTTCACAGAGTTCTGATGTGCAGGATCCTAAGAACTTAGGCAAGCACAGAGCATACTACCTGTTACTTAAGAGAATTTAAAAAAAAAAGAAACAGAAAGTAAATGCAGAAAGCTTAAATGCAGAAAACTTAAAGACATAAAAGATAAAGATCAAAATCTTACTGGAAAATTTTCTTTTATTTATAGATCCTCGTAAAGGGAAATACAGAGTTCTTTAATCCAAAAGAGTAAGGGAAGAAGTATAAGAGAATTACAACAAATCTTTAGTGATAGATTTTAAACTCCTATTCTTTATTTCTAAGCCGAGAAAAATTTTGCTCTTTGCAGAAGGAGGAGAGCTCCTTAAATAGGCGAGAGGGATCCTCCACTGAAGCTGTTCGAGCATGTGAGACCACTGCTTTAGTTGGTGATGAATAGCACTTTGTCTGGAGAATCTTGGTGGTGGTTCAGTAGTCTTTTCTCTTTATCTGTCTTTATCGAAGTTATTTTGAA